>PVJO010011153.1:0-61001 GCA_004026905.1 Hystrix cristata
GATGGCATCTTAGGACCCCACCCCAGACCCTCTCCCCACTAGTATCTGTAGTTATTTTTGTGCAGATCTGGCTGCCCCACTAATAGGAGCTCTCTTCAAAGATGCAAACCATTTCTGACTGACCTCTTAATCCTGCAAAAGACCTAGCCCCTGAATTAGACAGGATGGATGTCCGTAAAACATCTGCTAAATTAACCACTGCTAGTGAGGAGAAACTTTCTGTAAATTCACAGGCTTACAGGCATTAGGAATTTCTTGTAACCATCAACGCTATTATTGTTCTTTGCTATTTTATTAGTTCTGTGATGTTAGCTGATTTGACCAGCCTTCCTGACACTACGGAATAATAACAGAACCTACCTGATAGGATTGTCGTCTCAGGATTAAATGAGTTAGTTCACAGAGAGCATGTAGAAAGTGGGTAGCGATTCATGTGTTCAGCTGTACAATCGTTAGTTTCTGTTAGAACTTGAGCTTGGAGCCCAGTCTGCCCTTCTGCACTTGACTGACGGTTAAAGGGTCCCTGTTTATCCTGGGAAAGTTGTTACAACAGTTGCTAAGTTACTCCAAGCTAGGCTTGTCCCAGGTGCTGCTTATGTTAGCTCACTTAGTCCTGTGACCTCCCTCTTACGTGGTCAAGTCTGTTATTGCTTCCCTTGTCACAGAGGGGGAAACGGAGGCTCTGACATGGTGGGTAACTTCTATAGGGTCATAAAGCCAGAAAGCAGCAAGCCTGGATTCGATCTAGTGGCCTTGCCTCCATCATGATCTCTGACCACTGCACATACTTGCCCCACTCGGGAGACCTGGGCTGAGGCCTGCCCTGGGTATGCAAATCCCAACCTCCTCACACACTTTAACCGAAGCCTGCAGCAAAACGACCTGTCTGACAGTGGAGATGGAACTAATTACTTAAGTGAGGATTTCTACACTTGCTTCCGTGCACTTTATTTTTAAACTAACTTAAGAAACCCACCTAAATACATTCTCCATGGAAACCACAAGAGAACTATATAGAGGATGACACGGACCAGATCATTTCCCCTATGCCCAGAGGTTGTTGGTACGATCATCAATTTGGTCCATATTCTTCTGGGCCCTTTAAAGTACATTTAGGTACATTTATATGCAAGGTATCTATAGACAAGACAGTACATTGGGTGTGTATAGTTTTACATAGATCATACCACATTTTACATAGTATTCTGCAATCTGATTTTACTAGTAGAAAATGCACAGTGCACGTTTTGGGCTGAGTTTTACATCAGTGGTACTACAGTTGCTTCTGTTATTTGTAGCTTTTCGACCCTTCCTCATTATGTTTCAGCTCTCCATGTTAGCACACCTAGGTCTTCCTCTGTCCTGGGTCCCTGGAGAGGTAATGTCTGTGCCTGTTGCTGCCTTACGGCACATTGGCTTCTTCACTAGTGACGTGAAAGCCCTGTTTGAAGGGGTGTACTGTGGCCCCATGTTACTGCTCACTTGCTCATCGCTGGCAGCCTGCGGCACTGCCGCCTGCCTCATCCTTGGACCCACGGTGCTCATCGCCGCCGCTTGCTATCTCCTGATTTTCCCACTGGAGGTAACCTCTTTCCTTGCTACCTGTTTGATGCAAGACATTTCCTAGAACTACTGGGGCTTCAGGATCTGGGCCACCCACTGAGCAAGAGTGCTGACTGGTGTTGACTGTTTACTCCACTGTGATCAGGACTCGGTGACCACAGTGCTCGTACTAAGAGGTGAATAGGATGTGTGGGGCCCACCTCAGAGGTCTCTGTGGGGGGCTATGTGTTTCCAGGACTTTTCCAGACATATAACCTCAGTGGGAGCTTCTTGTTCTTTCTCTTCTACCTGGGAGTGATGCAGAGATGCACTTGACATTTGGCTGAGCACAGGCTGATGGGGGAAGGGAAAGAAATTTGCTGCCCAAGATATGGGAGAAATAAATTTGGGCAGAAGTGATTCTGGCACAATGTATGCCCTGAATTATTGAAGCCAATTCCCAAAAGAGTTAAAGACATCGTGTTACAGTGGTACATGCTTACCCATGTTTATAGTAGCACAATCCATAATAGCTAAATCCTAGAAGCTACCTATATATCCATCAACAGAAGAAAATGTGGTATTTATACATGATGGAGTACGACTCTGCTATAAAGAAGGACGAACTTGAGTCATTTGTAGGAAAATGGATGCACCTCCAGATCATAATGTTCAGTGAAATAAATCAGAAACACAAACTTAAATATTGCATGGCTTCTCTTATATGAGAAACACAGAATATAAATAAATCGAAGAGCAAAATAAAAGACAGATAATAGGAAACAGGGAGATAGATCTTTGGGACATGGGAAGGGTGCCCAGAGATGGAGAATGGAGAAGGGAATGTAAAAAGAATGAAGCTGTGTTACATGCGTGTACAAACTCCCCACAATGAGTGTAATCGTTATGTACTGCGATACGCACTAATCAAAATGAAAATTAAAATAATGAATTACAGAAGCTGAGTGTTCCCCTCTCAGTGCAGCCACTGGGCAGAGCGGACTGTCACAGTGAGCGGGCCTGGGGATTCAGAAGGCAGAGAGAACACCTCGAGTCCCCTTTCTGTCACCCCAGCCTGCCTCAGGCCCAGGGGAGGCCCTCAGAGTGCCTCGAGGAGCCAGTGAAAATGTTTGGGAAAGAACTGCACCTGTACTGAACACATGCAGGCCTCTCCCCTTGTCTTTGCTTCCTAAGCGATACAGCGTAAAGACTTAGGTACCGTAAGTAACCTAATGATGATTTAAAATATGCAGGAGGACATGCATAGGTTATAGCAAACAAGAGCCGTCTGATACGAGGGGCTGAGCATTTGTGGGGTGTCCTGGACCCAAGCCCCCGAAGACCTAAGAGAAGACTGTGCTTCTGGTTACCCTGCTGATATGAGGCGGGACCCTCCCATCCCTGTCACACCCGCGCCATACGCTGTTCTGACCCAGGTCCTCCTGACTAGGATGGTCGTGAAGGTTCAGGATTGCACATCCCAGGTCAGCGACCAGCGCATCCGGGTGACCAGCGAGGTTCTCACTGGTATTAAGCTGATTAAAATGTACACATGGGAGAAGCCATTCACAAAAATAATTAAAGCTATCCAAAGACCAGCCATCTGCTCAGTCTGGTGGTGCCAAGGTGCCCCTCGGGGACGATTTCTTCTGTGGTTTGGGGCTGTGCGGGGCTCTCTGGAGACTTCAGTGTGTTTCTCGTTCATCTGCAGACCTGAGAAGGCAGGAAAGGAAGCTGCCGGAGAAGAGAGGGCTTGTCCAGGCCTGACCACTGCCACTTTCTTCATCGCCCCGACGGTGGCCATCGTGCTCACGCTGCTTGCTCACGCCTTCTTCGAACTGAAGCTCACAGTCTCATTGGTAAGAGTGTCCCAGCTGTTTGCCTCCTTAATGGCAGGGAATTTTCCCACCTGCCTTTCCTTACCTGAGGCCCCTCCAAGATCTGGAGGCTTTGCAGAGAGACACTGCCTGTGGATTTTGGTTGATTTCCAGGCTGTTTGAGTACTCAGCCCTCTTCCACCTCTGCCTGTTGAGGGAGTGCAGCCGGGAGGTGGGATGGTGGAACCTCGGGAATTGTCCCATGTCGTCTGATCCCAAATGACAGGCCTGGAAATGTACCTTATTTTTTATTTTAATTCTTTTTATCAGTACATGTTTGCAGTACATAATAATCCCATTCATCATGGGTGATTTGCACATGTACGTCACACATCTTAATTCTTTTTTAGTCCTCTCCCCTCCCCTCCTTGTGACCCTTCTTCACCTCCCCATTTGTAACAATTTTTTCCATTTTTTCTTTCAATTCTTTTTTTTCTTAAATCTCTTTTCCTTTCCTTCTCTCCTTCCCCATCTCTTGTTCCCCTTCCCATTTGAACAAATTCTCTCTACTTCCTAATATCTGTCCTCTATGTTGCTCCTTATTTATACTTCAGATTTTTCACACAAAAGAAACAATATGATATTTAAACTCGCGTGTGATTTATTTCACTTAAGGCCATGGTCTTGAGGTGCATCCATTTAGCAAAAAATGCCTCAAATCTCCATTCTTCTTTATAGCAGAGTTGTACTCCATGGTCTATAATACCACATTTACTTTATCCATTCATCTGTTGGTGGGCATGTGGGCTGTTTCCAAGACTTAGGTATTATAAATTGCTCCCCATATACACACATTTATGCATGTATCGCTGTGATAGGATGACTTTAAAATCATAATTATCAACGCATATTAGTTGTACCAATTAATGGGTTTCACTGTGACGTGGAAATACACTCTCAGAGAAGAAATGCACCCTCTGCTGTCTCTCCCTGTGTTCCGAGCCCAGGAAGCAGCAGCAGTGGATGTCTTCCAGGGTTATGGATCTGATTCTTTGGAGAGGAGAAGGTGGGGTGCTGCTCTTGAGAGGTGAGGAGCTAGCCCCAGGGCGGGGCCGCACCGGAAGCAAGAGCACAGCCTTTGGGAGTCTGCAGGCACGGTGTGTGCTCCGGACAGCTGTCCCCTTCGCTGGGCTTAGGCGTGTGCCAGTGAGCCACCACGAGAAGCATGAGGGTGAGGGGGGTAGAAGGAAGCTTTCAGGGGACCCCAGGGCCACAACACATTCACGCAATGTGGAGTCAGACTGAGGCATTCACGCTCCCTTGGAATTTGTCTCTGGGTTTAGCTGCCCCTGAAGGTCCCTGTGGGAGGTCACGTGCTGGGATCCTGAGAGCCCTTGATGGGTGCTGCGGTCACAGTAAGGGATGGATTAGGCACGCAGGGTCAGGAGATTTGGGAGGTGAGACAGGAAGCAAATATCTAAGGTAAAAAAGAAATAGGATCCGGAGGGCAATGATAGTACCATCTCCACGGACAGTAGGTAGAGCTCTGTCGTGAAGATTCTCTGTGTTTCCCAAACCTCATTCCTGTGCCAGCTTTATCATTTCTGTCATTGTCAGTGGGGACGCTGAAAAACCTGCGGGAAGTTGCTGAATTATCCAGTGGCTAAGCTCTGAGAGAAGCAGGCTTTCCAACCCTCTGACTCCAAGAGAAGTGCCCCTTCCCCTACTTAATACCAGCTTCCTCTGAGCCTAAGAAAGGTGCTGCTTGTTGGAAGCTGCAGGGTGACTGCGAGCTTCAGAGCCTTGTCCCCCTCTTATCCAGGCCTTCACTGCGTGGCCACCCCAAATTCCCTGCGACTGTCTGCGTTCTTTGTACCTTTTGCATCAAAGGCCTCACGAATTCCAAGTCTGCAGTGGAGAGGTTCAAGGTGAGTGGTCAGAAGACTGGCTGTAAGGCCGTCTTAGCTACTTTCCCAGTCGCTGAGACATGGTGCTTAACCCCCACACTTTAAGGAAGAGAGATTGATTTTGGCTCACAGTTATAGAAATTTCGGTTCTTATGCGGCCAGCTGGCTCCAAAGCAGAAACAACAAAGTGGAAGGGCTTGGGTAGAGGAACGCTGCTCACGTCATGGGGGCCAGAAACAGAGAGAGAAGGAGCCTGGGAGGAGGTATACCTTTCTAGGTCACCTCCCCAGGGACCACCTCCAACCAGGCCCCACCTCCCAACAGCGCATCTAGCACGTTCAGAATAGCATCCTCTGATCCACCCAACCACCATCCACAAGTCCCACCTCTAAGTGTATGAAGCTTGGGAGTGGGGCATCTCTCCAAACCACAGCAGTGGCTTTCAGCCCTGTGCTGTTCCTCCTGGACATGCCTGGCAAGGCAGAGTCCACCTGGGTGGAGAGGTATTAGCTGTCTCGGTGCCCTCTGTGCCCGCTGGTGTGGAGGTTGGGAAGGAAGATGAATCACGCAGGGTCCTAGTCCCCGAGGAGATCTTAGGATACGGTATCCAAACCGGGTCTCAGGCAGGCGATCTGTGCCCTTATACAAGGTCACATAAGGTTGTCCTGATAGATTTCCTTAAAAAAATATGTTGCTTGCATTTAAACGCTAGATTTCTGAATAGTCTTGAGTAGTCAGAAGATCTGGCAGCCGTGGATCACATTCTCCTGAGGCCAGAAGCAGCTGGCGCTGAGAGGACGGCTGTGGTTAGTCAGGGTTCGGGTGCAGTGTGCCACAGGCCCCACTACGCACCGTGGTGCCCCCAACGTTGGAGCTGCGTTTGCTTACCATTTATCATCTTAGAAACCGGCCGCTTGTTTACCAAGCTGGTCTTGCCCCAACAGGAATTTGAGTTTGAAAACCTAACGTAAACCAATGTTTAAAAAGACATTTCGTAGGCACCCCACTTTTAAATACACATAGTCCCTTACCTATATCATTCATTCACTTAGATTTATTAGCAACTCCCACATGCCTGTGAGGACACTTCATGCCAAATCCATGATCAAAGAGGATTATAGCAGATCGCATGCAGCACTGCGATGCCACTAAGAGCATGTATTATGCATAGGAAGGGAAGGGAAGGTCCCTCTGCCAAGACGACTTCTTTTTCGTGGTACTGGAGATTGAATCCAGGGAGGACTGAGCTATATCCCCAGCCCTTTTTATTTTGAGACAAAGTCCTGCGAAGTTGTCTGGGCTAACCTTGAACTTGTGATTCCCTCGCCTCCGCTTCCAAGTAGCTAGGGTGCAGGTGTGTGCCACTGACCTGGCCCAGGTGACTTTTGACTTCGATCATGCTGACAAGGGAACAGTGAGTGTAAAGGTCGTGTGGCAGGATGAACTTGGTTTGTCTGGGTATCAGAAAGATCATCTTTCGCTTATCAACAGCCCCAGGAACTTCTCTACCTTCCCAGCAGCTGCATTAGGGCCTCTGCCCCTGCTGGCCTCCCCATGCGTGCCCTGGGTTGTCCCCATGTCCTCCCCTCTGTGCCCGTTTTTGCCTGTGGGGTGGCAGACACGAAGAAGCTATAATCTGGGCCCAGGAGGGCAAGGATTGTCCCAAATGTCCATGAGTGTCCTTCTAGATCTCTTCCTAAGCCATCTTCAGGTAGCCATATATGATTACAACTCAGCTCTAATGAGGTTGTGGTTTCTGCCTACCTTTCTTCCCACTAGAATTTGTGGAGTGCAGGCCTTGAATTTACAGGCAGGGAGACAGAGACACAGAGAGAAGTAACTGCCAATGGTCACATTTTGAAATGTATGACACAAAGCGTTGCCTTCAGGGAAGTACATGGGAGGACCTTTTTATGCTTCATAATTATAAATAAAGTTTATTGGAAAGTCTACACCTTGATCCCATGAGTTCGTTCTTGTCACTTGGGATGGGCTAGTCCTTAGTCACCAGACAGAGCAGGGCTGTGCAAATAGTGTGGCCTGGCACCCTGAGGTCTGGAAAACAGGATCTAAATGTGTCATATGTGGGCACCGACCTTCTCCTGGTTGTTGGGGATCCTTCAGACCTTTATAGCCTGTTTCAAGTTCCCTAAACCATCTCAAGCGGCAGACTAGGAAAACTGGATGCATGTTCCTTCTGAGCTAATGCTCTGAATCCTCCTCCCTCTCTCCTTTTTTGTCTTTACAGAAGTTTTTCCTCCAGGGGAGTGCTGCGTCCTATGTCCAGGCCTTGCAGGACCCCAGCAGTGCGATGGTCTTGGAGGAGGCCTCCTTGTCCTGGCGGCAGACCTGCCCTGGAGTTGTGAATGGGGCTCTGGAGCTGGAGCAGGACAGACACACTTCTGAGGGGGTGGCCGGGGCTCGGCCCCCGCTAGGTGCCTCCAGGCCAGAGGAGAGAGTGAAGAGGCTGGGCCCAGAGTTGCACAAGATGAACCTTGCAGTGTGGAAGGTACCCTTGTACGGGTTGCGCAGGCGGTGCTGCCAGACTTCCAGCCTGAGGCAAGCAGCTTGGCCTGTCACCAGCTGCTTCCCCGATTAAAACTGCTCCCCCCCATCTCCCTTTACAGTATGAGTTTTGCAGGCTCAGGGTATAGCTCAGCCGTAGAGTGACTGCTTAGCTTACATGAGGCCCTGAGTTCAGTCCTCAGTGCCTTCCCAGCCCTTCATTTCCGCCTAACCTACAGGTTTTTCAAGCAGGGCAAATACTGGAAGTCTTTCATACTTTAGTGTGAATTAATCGATTATCTAAGTTTGGAGGAGGATAGCCAAGACTCAGAATAATATGAAAGTACTGTGTGCTGGTCCTTGGAGGAAGAAAGGACACAGAAAGGAGAGGGGAAGAATAAACTAACATTTTTTAAGTTCTTAGGGTGCCAAGTGCTGCCCCACATGCTTTAATTTGGTTTATTCTGTGAGCTCACCATCTCTGGCTCCTTCTCTGCCACTTTTATGGGGATGAGCTTCCCAATCTCTCCTCTTCTCACCTCCAGCCTTCTCTGCCACCTATTAATGTAAATAATAATATCGACGATAGTAGATGGAAAATAGATGTCGATGTTGATCTATGTGTAGTCATAAATATAGTATCTAAAAATCAACATTAACAAGTGACAGGAAGAGGTCTGAATATCTCCTCTGCATCTGCGCTGCCTCCCCAGGTGATCGTGTCTGGTTCCCTGCTTTCCAGCCACCTCAGCTGCTGTCTCCAGCCTGGAGGTCTCCTCTCAGCCTCAGATGCTCTGCAAATTCAGTCTCTTTTAAACATGCATCGCACACTTCAAAGGAGACCGGTGCAGGCTTTCTGATCGGGCCCCACCACATCCTCCTCCTGCAGGCTGGCTTGCTCCCGGCCTGGCAGTGGTCAGGGCCAGGGAGCCAGATTGACCCTCCTCTCAGCCCATCGGCCGGTCGGCAAGGCCCTTCTCATGAGCCTGGCTGCTTCTCCCCAGAGCCTTCGTCTGCCCTGGCCCGGCCGCCATCCTGCCTCCTCCAGGACCACCTTGTCTGCCTCTCTGTGTTTACTACTGTCCTCTTGCCCTCTGGTGCCATGCGGTGGACAGACAGGGTCTTTCTAGAACACGCTCCTGCTCAGACTCAGTAACTCCCCACTGCCCTCGGGACAGCCCGGGTGTGCAACCTGAGCTGCCTTGGAACCCTTTTCCCATTCACTTCCTCCATTCCAGCTCCTCTAGGCTTTTCACAGCTTTTTGGCAGCCAATCTCGCCCCGGTCTCAGGACTTTTGCACCTCCTATTCCCATATCCCGGAATACTCTTGCTCCAAATCTTCCTGTGTCAGGCCTTTTTTGGTCTTTTGAGTCTAAGATGTAAAAACATCCCTCTAAAGAAACTTCCCGGCCAATTAGACTTGCTTTAACCCTCAATGACTTGTCACAGCAGCCGATTTCATTTCACATAGCACATCATCTACTACCCTCCGGTTTCACTGATTGGTCTGTCTCTCCCTCACCTGCCAGAAGGTAAGTTGCTGAGAGTTCTTTTGTTCGTTACTTGGTAACAGGAGAAACTCTGACTATGTGATGGATGAATGAACGAATGTGTGTGTGTATGTGTGTGTGTTCTGAGGCTGGCTCCTCTATCCCCATCTTACAAATGAAGAAACTGAGGCTTAGGGAGCCTAAGTGACCCCTTTCCCCATCATAGAGTTGATGCCAATCTGGAGCTCAGGCTTCTTGCCACTGACCTGCGGCTTCCCCTGCTTGTCTCTCCCTAGATTCTCTCTGTCTGTGGCTGCCCACCCCTCCTTAGATGGAACTCCAGCTCTCTTGAGCTTTGTGTCTGAGAGGTTGGGGTGTCTGCATGTATGGTTATTTTGTTTCCTGCTCATGATTTTGTGTTCAGACAGTTGGGAGGGCTGTGTCGTCCTGACACTGGTCTGTCCTTTGGCTTTGCAGGTGACACAGTTAGGGATCTGTGGCCCCACAGGGAGCGGCAAGAGCAGCCTGCTGTCAGCTGTCCTGGGAGAGGTGGATGACTGTGACCCCCCCCACCCCGTTGGGCGGGCCCGCTGCTCCCAGGCCAAGAGCCCCAGGGAGCTCAGTGTGTGTTGCCTCTTGCTCGGGTGGCCAGACGGCTTTCTGTGCACTGAGGTACAGCGGAGGTAAAACACGGGCCTTCCTTGATGGCGTTTTCTACCACCCAGAGGCAGCACTCAGGCGGGCGAGCTGCCTCTTCAGCCCCGGGAGACCCATCCTCCCCTGTTCTCTCCGAGGAGTAGGAAGTGTGTCCCTCGTGGGGCATCACTGGGAGCAAGCTGTGGGAGATGGAAGAGGGAGAAGGAGAGGGTGGGAAGGGAGGGACAGGGGCTTGTGCCCTGCAGTGGGCTCTGCAGGCCTGCTGGGTGCCCTGCCTTGAGACGGGGTTCTGTAGTCCCCTTGCCCACAGACAGTTTTGAGGTCTCTGGGGCTGTGCAGCTATGTGGTCCACTGTGTCTCTTCTCCACCTTCCATGAGACACCCAGGCCCATTCCCCCATGTCATAGCAGATGGCGTTAAATGCCCATGACACCTGGTGGGACTTACTGCCACCAGGCCTGCCCTGTGCCGCCCCAGCCTCACACCTCTGTCTTTCCTCCTTGCCTTCCTCTGCCTCTTGCCCCCTTCCCGCACTGTCCGGAGAGCTAACAGTTCTGTATCCAGCCCTTCCCGCTGCGCCTCCTCCTGAATGTCCACAGGCAGATCCTGCTCCTTGGAATGGAGCAACAGCAGTGCTGATGCCTTTGCCTGCAGCTTGTCTCTCTGTGCTCCACAAGGGACAGTCTTTTCCAGGCATCTTTGCAAGTGGGCAGAGAAAGACTCCATTAAAAAATAACGCAGTGGTTAAAAAGCAATTTAAGAACACACATGCCCAGCCCTGCCCCGGGGGGCTTTCCGTATTTTTCCTTCAACCCTGACAATTCCATGAGGAAGGTGCCTCATCGTGGTCCATTTACAGGCCAGGTTCAGGGAAGTGATGGCCCAGGTCACGCAGCAGGGCAGAGGAGGTGGGGGGTGGGGGGGCCGGTTGCTTGAGGCTGGAGCCTCACCCTGTCCCCATGCCTCCTTTTCAGGCCACATCTTGCCATGGCCCTTGGGGCCACGGAGTGAAGCAGTCTTTTTCCTTCCAAGAAAGTGAAACAGAGATGTCATTTTAGTTTTGCTCTTATTAATTAAACCTTGGTTCCACAATTTTTTAAAAAGTGCAAAATCAAAAGAGAAAGGAATAAGGCTACTGAGGCCCTAGGTGGGGGGGTAAGGAGGGAGGTCTGACCTCCCCTTGTTCTTAAATATTACACAGAAAAGCAGAAAGAACAGAGGAGGGACCCATATACCCACCACATACATTCGACTTGATACTAGCACTTGTGGTTTGTAGAACTACTTTAAATCACTCAGATTAAAACACTTTCTCTACTGTCTCTGGGACAAAATACTGAACACCTGCAATTTAAGGAAAAAAATTTATTTTGACTCACAGTTTCTGTGGGTTCAGTCCATAGTCACCTGGCTCCAAAGCAAAATGGCATGGTGAAGGAAAGCTGCTCACATGGTGGTGGCCAGAAAGCAGAGAGATGGGAGGAGACAGGGAAAAGAATAGACCCTTCCAAGTCATACCCCAGTAACTTGTGTCTTCTTACCAGGCCCCACCTTTCAGTGTTAGACTTTTGGGGACATTTTAGATCTAAACCATAACATCTACTAAATACTTTACCATGACACCAGCTCTCACCCACTGTCGCTCTGCCCTAAGATGGATGCATCTGCTAGAGCAGTTTTGAAATATTTGCCCAAAGTAAAAATGCACCAAGCCTTTTGACTCTATTGCTGGGTATTTAATATGTAGATATTTTCACCCATGAACGCAACAAGCCACACACAAGAGTGTGCGCAATGCATCATTCATAGGAGCGAAACCCTAGAAATGACCCAAGTGTCCATCACTGGGACACTGGGTAAATAACTCATGGTACAGCCTTACAGCAGAGTACTGAGACGCTGTTAGAACACACGAACCTACACGTGCTGCACACACACACGTAGGAATAAGCTATTCCTGAGGAAATGTCTAGCATACCGTAATTGTGGCTGCCTCTGAGGAAAGCAACCGGAAGTCAAGGACGGGAGAGAGACTTGCTTTTTACTACCTCTTTCTGTTCCGTTCGGATATTTGCTAAGTGCTTGTATGAACTTAAAAGAAATCAAAGAAAGAAAGAAAGAAAAAGCCTCCAGTGTTTTACTGTTAAACACAAGATCAAGTCCAAGTTTTTTAGTGTGGAATTCAAGGCCTTTGCCTTTGAAACGGGGTGGGGCGGGGGAGGTCCCGGTGGCCTGAGGGTGGCCCGTGCCTCACAGTGCCGTCCTTGGCAGATACCTCCAGGTACTGCGCTGCTGCTGCCTGAATCGCAACCCGGAGGCGCTGGCCTTCAGAGACCTGACCCAGGTGAGTGGAGGTGCGAGTCCCCAGCTCTGCTGGGACGTTGGCAATCGCTCCAGTCTGCCCCTCCCCGAGGAGGCTGGGGCTCAGTCTGCCCTCAGAACTGGAAACAAAGGAGCTCCCTTGGCCCACAGTGGTGGGAGCTGGTTTCACATTCCTCCTTCTGCAGCAGGGGTGAGACCCATGGCAGAGGAGCAAACTCCTCTGCCCTCTCTCCACCCCGAACCCCTCTGGCCAGCGCTTCCTAGGCCTGTGGGGACGTCGGCCACGGAGGTGTCTGATTTCTGACTGTAACTTTCTTGTGAAGTTCCTCAGGGGGAGGGGTTGGGGTTGATGAATTAGCGCACACAGAGTACTTTGAATAGTGCTGGGTGTAGCATCGGAGTTAAGTTTCATTCTAAGAGCACAGCGGGCATTTGATAAAGACTGACCAATGAGTGAGTTAATGGGAACTAGCTCCTGGCAAGGTCACATGATGGTGAACTGGATGCAGGGTGGTGACAAAAGGTGGCCCTTCTGCCTTTTGAACTCTGCTTCTTCTCTATAGTGACCTCAGCACAGGGGGACGAGGACTGGGACTGTGGCTTCTGGGTCCTTGGAGCCCGACTGAGGGACAGGTCAGCTAATTTGCATGGAGACCCACATGCACCCAGGGGCCCGGTTTTCACCTTACTCCTCACCCTGCAGGGGCCGTGCGAGGTGGCCCTTCCCACGACACAGCGGTGAAGCCCTCCTCTGCTTGCAGCTCAGTCTGCTGCCTGGTTGTACGTGGTGAAGTGGTCTCAGTGACAACCCTGACTCAGGCCGAGGGGCCTGCAAGCTGACTGCGGTTAACAGAGATTTGAATCCTGAATGAGGCGTGAGCTGGTGTTGTGTCTTGGGAATGAGTGATTTATTATCTAAACTGTTAGTAGTTTAATGTGCTTTTTGGGAAGTTGACAGCTTCAGAAAAATGTATGCAGTTAAGAGTTGTCTTTTTTTTTTTTTTTTCCCATACTGGGGATTAAATCCAGGACTTCACACTGAACTATATCCCTTCCTTTTTTCATTTTTAGTTTTTAAATTTTGAGATAGAGTCTTACTAGTTGCTAAGTGGCCCACGCCGGGCTCAAACTTGTGATCCTCCTGTCTCAGCCTCCCAGAGGGCTGTAATTATGGGCATGCACCACCACTCCCCACTAAGAGTTGTCAGTTTTTAAATTATTAATTGAAGGTCAGTTTTTTCATCCCTTACTAAGCAAAGTTGAAAAATATTTTATAAGTGCCAGGAGTGCCAAGTTGCGAGGTGTCCTGGGTCATGTGGATACCTTGGTCTGTATCAGGTGAGGTCTGTCTGCCACGCCTGCCTACCCGGCAGTTGTTGCCCTCCAGACAGAATATCTTTTGCTGCCTTCTGCAGATCGAGGAGCAGGGTCTCAACCTCTCTGGGGGGCAGAGGCAGAAGATCAGCTTGGCCCGGGCCCTCTACTCCAACCGTCAGCTCTACCTGCTGGATGACTCCCTGTCGGCCGTGGACGCCCACGTGGGGAAGCATGTCTTCGAGGAGTGCATTAGGAAGACACTCAGGGGCAAGACCATCGTTCTGGTGACGCACCAGCTGCAGGTGACGGCTGCGCCAGGCTCTGGCCGTGACTGACAGATAATGTACATCTCGGGCTCTGCTGTTTCAGAGTCTGATCCCCAGACAGCCTCATGGCAGTTGTCCCTCCTTCTCAGCCCAGTGGTGGCGAACTGATGGCACACTCACCGTAGCTGGCACGCAGAGCCTTGCTGTTGGCATGCGAGCCGAGTTGCCACAGCAGCCAAGCATTGGATATTCAGGTTGAACTGCAATGTTGGCACTTTGCAATGAATAAGTGGGTTTTGAGTTGGAGTTTGGGTACTCGGTCTCTACAAGTTTCACCATCACTATCTTAGACTATTCTCCAAATGTGATGCCCTGGTCCATTTGGTGTTGCTATAACCAAAGGCCTGAGGCTGGGTCATTTATGAAGAAAAGAGGTGCAGCAGCATCAGATTGGCTTGTGGGGAGGGCCTTGTGCTGTGTCCTATGAGACAGGGGACATGTATGTATGCAGAGGGGTATGTGTGTGAGAGCGAGAGACAGGGAGGTGACTCACTCTATAAGAACTCACTTCCATGGTAACCAGCCCAGGCCCCCAAGACTGGACTCATTCCTGAGAGAAGCTAACCTGGACTGGAAAGGACTAACTCAGTCCTGAAGGAAGACATTACCCCATTCCTGAGGGAGTGCCCAGGAACTAATCATGAGACCCTACCTCTTAAAATCCCCTACCTCTCCATACCAGTATATTGGGGACCAAGTCTCTAGCATATGAACCTTGTGGGGGACAAACCATGGCATGCAAGGAATGCTGTACGTGGATTTTCTGCGCTGTCCTGGAGGAGAACATAGAGTGACAAAACATTTTTGTGGCTAGTAAAGATCGAGGCCAAATGTTAAGGTTTCCATATGTTCAAAATATTATGAATTGATCCCTGCTTTTCAAGTCACAAGAAAAGAAAATGATCCTTCAGAGAAGAATTCCCCAAGCTTTGCTTCTTAGGTTAGGCCACAGCCACCTCCGTGTTTTCTGAGACGATGTTGAGCACAATGCAGTGGCTGTTTCTGGTGGGGCCTCTTACTGGTCATTTTCCCTGGAGATTTTCATGCATGGTGTTGGCCTCACAGACATTTTCTTTCCCCCATTTTCTGCTGTTTCTTTTTTCCTTGTCCTTTATTTTTGATTTGTTTTTGTTTTTTGGTGTAAAATATTAAAGACTTCAAAAGGTTTAGAAGATAAGTAATGAAAACTCAGATCTTCCACCCAGATTAAACGATAAAGCATTGGTTCCTTTCTCTGATCGTCTTCCATTCCCTCCCTCTTGGCCTCACTGTGCTAAGCATCATTCTCATGTAGGGGGTCTGTGTACTTTTATAACATACAGATAAATCTCTAGACTCGACAAAGTTCCTTTTGCATATTTTAAAACTTTATATAATAGATGTTCTACTTTCCATGTCTTTTGGTAATTTGCTTTTTTCACTCAATATTTTGTTTTTGAGATCTTCAATATTGATCGTGTAACTTTTTTTTTTTTTTGAGGGTGCTGGGGATTGAACTTAGGGTCTTGTGCTTGTTAGGCAAGTGCTCTACCACTGAGCTAAGTCCCCAACCCCTGATCATGTAACTTTAATTCTCACTGGTATAGTACTCTGATCTCTGAATATACTAGAATTTATTTCTCCATGAACACTGAAGTTGTTCTCATTTTTAGTTTTTACAAAAATCCTTCCACATACATCCTTCTATACCTGTTCTTATACACATATTTGAGAGCTTTTTAAAAGGCAGTTTCAGGTGTCAAATTGTGTATAATTCTTCAAGAATCTTCTGTGTTAGCCAACTTTTCATTGCTGTGAGAAAATGCCTGAATAAACAGTTTAAGGGAGGAAAGGTTGATTTGGGTTATTTTGGCTCATAGTTTCGGAGGGCTTGGTCCATGGTCACTGGTTGTGTTGCTATTTGAATGGGGTGAGGCACAATGTCATGGCGGAAGGGCATGATGGAACAGAACTGTTCACCTTATCTCAGTGAGGAAGCAGAGTGTAAGGGAACAAGCCAGTGAGGAAGAGGCTGGAGACCACACAGAGTCCTCAAGGAATAACCCACTGTGGGGTATCCACTGATAAAGTTAGAACCCACATTATCCAGTCACTTCCCAAAATCTATCAGCAACCAAGCCTTCAACACAAGGAACTTTTTGGGGGACATATTGGATGCTGACCCAAACATCTTCCATATTACTTGATAAAGTCAAATTATTCTCTAAAGCAGTTGATGAACCAATATACAACCCTCCCAAACTTTTTGTGTATATATAAATTTTTTTTTCTTGGGGGGGGGTGAACTGAGGACCTTCCACATGCTAGGCAAGTGCTGTACCACTGAGTTATATTCCCAGTGCCCACCTCCCAGCGTTTATGAGAGTTCTTCTTACCTTAGATGAGCACCAGTAATTAGGGCTATCCAACCTGAATTTCTGCCAATCTGGTGGTATAAAATAGTATTTTGTTATAATTTAAATGTACATTTCCTGATGAATAACAAAGTTGAGCACTGTTGCATATGCTCACTAAAGACTTCGTTTGTTTAACTGCTTAGTACCTAGAGTTTTGTGACCAGATCATGTTGCTGGAAGATGGGATAGTCTGTGAACATGGAACACACATGCGTTAATTCAGAAGAAGGGGAGGTATGCCCGACTCATCCAGAAGATGCAGGAGGAAGCCACACAGGTGAGCCCCAGGCCACCCACCCTTCATTCTATGGGCAGGACTCCCTGTACTCACAGCACATGCTCTCTCCTCAGGAAGGGTTGCCGGATGCGGCCAGGACCACAGAGAAGCCATGGTCTGGAGGTCAGGCTCAGGCCACCGCTGAGGAAGAGCCCCTCAACCACAGTGCTGGTAATGGAGCAGGAAAGCAACAAGGATGTCCACAAGCTGGCGGGTCCCCTGGCGGGGCTGGCATTTCCTCCTGGACCTCAGCCACTGTCCAGCATCCTAAATGTCCACACCCACAGTTGCAGATCCGAGTTGCTGAGGGTGTGAGGACTGTGGCAGTCAGGAGGCCTGAAGGATCTAGAAAGTGAAATCTGTGTGTGTGTGTGTGCACGTGCACAGGGGAGCTGAGAGTAGAGCAGAGGCAGGACGGGTGCAGCCTCGGCCCTGGAAGACACAGATTAAAGACTTTGCCAGGTGTGGACAGGGATAGAGAGCAAATGCTGAGAGCGGAAGTGTTGAAAATCAGAAATAAATTGTGCTCTGACACCCAGAAGCCTTGCAATTTCCTGAGGCAGGGCAGCAGAAAGGAAGGGTTTCCACTTTCTCATAAGGTGGTTCTAAGTTTGAATCCCAGCTCTGCTGCTTGCACAGCTGTGTTATCTCCACTGAGCAACTTCACCTCTATGAACTCTGTTCAGCAAAAGTGGAGGTGATCGTATTCTGAGGGTTGAGTGGAGACGAGATGGGGTCGGGGCAGGAAGTCCCCGGCACATGCTTGGCACATTGCAGGCTCCTGTCTCCTCAAGTCTGTAGTGCAAGGGCCAGACATGTATTTGGGCTAATGGGAACAGAGAAATAACTTCTTAGCAGCAAAGGGTGTAGACCACAGAATAAAAGGAAAAATAGATGAACTAAGCTCTGGCAACTTTGAGGTCTAAACAGCAGAAACAAGTCCAGAGCTGCTTCTTTTTTTAAAATTTTATTTTAATGGTACATTTTTGATGTACATATTGATAACATTCATCATTGGGGATTTGTACCTGTACATGATATACCTTGCTGCTTCTTTTTTTCCCGTTCCCCTCCCCTCACTCCCTCCTCCCTCCCTATTTACAAAAGCTTTGTTTCCATTTTTTCCTTCCATTTCTTATTTCTCCTGTCCCTCTGTTCCTTTCCCCCTCCCTTGTTTCCTTTCCCATTTGGACATTTTCTTCCCTTTCCCAATATAATACATTTTAGTCTTTATTTACACTTTTCGTTTCTCACACCACAGAAACAATATGGTATTTAAACACGTGTGTCCAATTTATTTCACTTAAGAGTATGGTCTCAAGATGCATCCATTTACCTAGGAGTATCTCAAGCTTATCATTCTTTATGGCAGAGTAGTACTCCATTGTATAAAAATACCACATTTTCTTAATCCATTCTGCTGTTGATGGCCATTTGGGCTGCTTCCACGATTTAGCTATTACAAACTGT
Organism: Hystrix cristata; assembly: GCA_004026905.1. Lineage (NCBI taxonomy): Eukaryota > Metazoa > Chordata > Mammalia > Rodentia > Hystricidae > Hystrix > Hystrix cristata. The sequence goes on from PVJO010011153.1 coordinate 18,028, forward strand.
GCTGCTATAAACATGGGTGTGCATATATCCCTGCGGTATAATGATTTTAATTCTTTTGGGAAGATACCAAGGAGTGGAAGATACCAAGGAGTGGAATAGTCAAATGGAATCTCTAGTCCTAGTTCCCTGAGGAATCTCCACACTGATTTCCATAGCAGTTGCACCAGTCTACATTCCCACTAACAGTGGAGAAGGGTTCCTTTTTCTCCACAGCCCCTCCAGCATTTGTTATTGGCTGATTTGTTGATAATAGCCATTCTTTGTGGAGTGAGGTGGAATCTCAGGGTTGTTTTGATTTGCATCTCTCGAATGACCAGTGATGTTGAATATTTTTTCATGTCTATCTGCTGTTCCTACTTCTTCATCTGAGAAGTGTCTATTCATTTCTGCTGCCCACTTTTGGATTGGGTCTTTAAATTTGGGGGGTCTGATTTTTTTTGAGTTCTTTATATATTCAAGATGTTAGTCCTTTGTCAGAGGAATAGCTGGCAAAAATTTTTTCCCACTCTGTGGGTTGTCTCTTCACTTTGTTGGTAGTTTCTTTTGCTGTGCAAAAGCTTTTTAACAAGATCAGGTCCCAGTTGTTGATTCTTTGTGATATTTCCTGGGCAACTGGGGATTTGTTTGTAAAGTCTTTGCCTACACCTATGTCTTCAAGAGTTCGACCTAGTCTATCTTCCAATAGATTTAGTGTTTCTGTTTTAATATTTAGATCTTTGATCCACTTTGATTTTAGCTTAGTGCATGGGGAAAGATAAGGGTCTAGTTTTAACTTTCAGCATGTGGAAAGCCAGTTTTTCCAGCACCATTTATTAAAGAGACTGTCTTTCTTCCAGTGAGGTTGTTTGGCTCCTTTGTCAAAGATAAGGTGACTCAGAGTATTTGGACCTGTTTCTTCATCTTCTAATCTGTTCCACTGGTCCCAGGGTCTGTTTTTGTGCCAGTACCATGCTGTTTTTATTACAGTAGCTTTGTAGTATAGTTTTAGGTCAGGGATTGTGATGGCCCCTGCTTTGCTTTTGTTGCCCAGAATTGCTTTTGCTAGTCTAGGTTTCTTTTGATTCCAAATGAATTTTAGGGTTGTCTTCTCTAATTCTGTGAGGTATGCTACTGGTAATTTAATTGGGATTGCATTAAATCTGTATAGCAGCTTTGGGAGTATGGCCATTTTCACTATTTTGGTTCTTCCTACCCAGGAGCAAGGGATAGCTTTCCATTTTCTGATGTCTTCTTCAATCTCCTTTTTCAAAGTACTGTAGTTTTCATTGTATAGATCTTTTACTTCCTTCGTCAGATTGATTCCTAGGTACTTCATTTTTTTGGATGCTATTGTGAAAGGTGTTGTTTCCCTAATTTCTCTCTTGGTGAGTCTGTTGTTTGTGTACAGGAATGCTATTGACTTCTGAGTGTTGACTTTGTATCCAGCTACGCTGCTGAATTTGGTTATTAAATCTGGGAGTCTTTTGGTGGAGTTTTTGGGGTCTTCTATATAGAGTATCATGTCATCTGCAAATAGCGATAATTTAACTTCTTCTTTTCCTATCCTTATTCCTTTTATTTCTTTCTCTTGTCTAATTGCTCTGGCCAGAGCTTCTTGAAAAAAACTTATTGCAGAATTTGTGTCCTAGCACAGGGGTCAAATTCTAGGCAGGCAGCCTCTTCCCTAGGAAGTACCCGCTATCATTATCAGAAGAAGGGAGAAGCCAGGCAGAAATGACAGACACTAACTACCACCATGCTGGTGGCTGCCATTGTTACCATCTGGCATCACCAGCTACTGCTCCGTGGGCCGCACCCACAGAGCTAACCCCGAGGGCCTGTCTGTCTGGGCGGGCGTCACAGCTGACTTTTGAAGAGTTGTCTTAAAAATGTATTGTTGAAGATAATCTTACAGGCCATCTAGGCCTGTGATTTTTCAGATGAGATAGCAGAGAGGTCCAGTGATTTGTCTGAGATTGCACAGCATCATGGTGAGTGTTCTGGAACCCAGACTTTCTGGTCCCAAGTCACTGCTCTTCATCCTTCCTTCTGCCCCTCTCAGCCCACAAAGCACCGGGGAACCCCGGGCCCCCAGGACTGACTGAATGGCTCTGGAGCTCAGGCCAAAGGCTCCTGTTAAAACAGTCTTCCGTACACAACCTATGGGCCAGGGTCACCTCGGTGCATCTCAGTAGCACCACTCTTCATCCTTGGCAGGAGGGAGCCAGGCAGACACTCTCCTGACCTTGGGAGGTGAACAGGGCTTGGGCTTCACTCTGCTCTCTTCCTTCCTGGCCCGGGCTGGAGCATCAGCTCACAAGGAAGGAGATGGAAGAAGGTTCCCTGAGCTGGAACTTCTGCCGCCGCTACACCCGGGCTGCTGGAGGTACGAGCTGTTAGCGCCCCTCTGGGGCTGGGCCCCCTCCAGCCTGGGCCGGGCTGGGGCGTGCTGGGGCAACAAACCCAAATATGCTCAGTTGCAGCATCTCTGCCGCATTGTCAATGCTGGAAGGGACAGTCTCACTTGGGCTTATTACTTCCCTGTCCTTACTTCAGAGGTTTCCAGACTGTGTGGCCTGACCCACTGGTGGGTTGTGAGAGTAGATCACAAGCAGTACTGAAAGAAACGAAACAAAACAAGATAGAAACAAGCAGCAAGCCTCGCATACAGTATTGTTAGCAGAACGTCTATCCTGTGTACATTATGTGTGATTTAAAGAATATTCTTAGGGCAGGAAGATGGCATTCAGACACTGGAAAGCTACTATTTTATTAAGTGATGTACATCACCAGGGACACTTAATGTTGTAAACACAAAACCAAGTAGATGACACTTTTTGAGTAATTTAAGAGAGTTTTGAAGATACATTTGGCTCCATGCACTCTCCCTCTTCATTGACTTTGGAAGCTCGCCCTGTGTAAGGTGTGTCTCCTTTGCACCTGTCTGGGGAAGAAAGGTCACCATTCCTGTTCCTTCCACCATGGGGCTCCCTGCAGGCTGGAACGTGTGGACTTCCCCGAGTGGGGTACAGCAAATGCTAGTGAGATGCATGAATACAACGAGCAGGCAATGGGTCTGTGTTTACAAAGCACCTGCTATATGCCAGGCACACTCTGGAGGGAGGAGGATAAAGTCACCTAAGGATCAAGTCTGGGATCTATCAGGAGGACGGAGACAGAGAATAGAGACATTGCAGCCACCAGACAGCTAGAGATCTCTGTGGCCAGACAGTCTTGGGTCCCATCAAAGAAAGAGGTTGCCCTTGAGGAAGGGTGGAATTTGGGAAAAGATACATGGGTTTGGGACATGGGTGGGACAGGTAGGTGAGCCCTGGCAGGAGGCAGTGCTGTGGGAAGCAATGCACCCCAGCTTCCTTCGTCCTCGGTGTTTTGGAATCCAGCCCCTCCACCCACCAGCTCTGCGACTCTGGGAAAGTCACTTCCCCTCCTTGAGCTTTGGTTTTCTCATCTTCTAGTCTGTTTGTGCTGCTGTAACAAAATACCTGAGATTGAGTAACTTATAAAGAAAGAGAAGTGCATTTTTCCTAATTCTAGAGGATGGGAAGCCCAAGATCAAGGCACCACTAGGTATCTGGTGAGAGCCTGATATCTGCTCCCAAGACGATGCCTTGAATGCTGTGTCCTCTGTCCTCCAGAGGAGACGGGTGTGGGTCCTCATGTGGCAGAAGGGACACAAAAGGGATGGGGCCATTTTCTGAGGCTTCATTTTCTTCCACTACTTGGGATTGAACCCAGAGTACTGAGCTACATCTCAGCCTCTTTTATTTTTGAGATGAGGTCTCACTCCATTGCCAAGGCTGGGGTCAAGCTTGAGACCCTGTTTCCTCAGCCCCTTGGGTAACTGGGCTTAGAGGGCTGCACCACTGTGCCTGGCTCTGAAGGGCATGGTTCCCATTCACAGGTGTGGACCCTTCATGGCCTAGTAACCTCCCAGAGGGCCTACCATCCACTATTTTCATCTTGGTGATTCGGTTTCAGCACAGGACTTTTGGATGGACATGTGCCCTCGAAGTGTAGCACTAGTGGAAATGAAGACAGGCATCCATAAGTCATAAATAATGAGTGTGTTTTGTACTGTGCTTGGCACGTGGAACATCATAGTGCAAAGTACAGACCACACAAAAAGTAGCTGCTATTGTTATTTCAAAAAGCGAACCCTGGGGGTCTGCACAGGAGGAACTAACTTTTCTAGAGCACTGCTTCTGTGCCAGACAGTAAGCTGGGCACCCACGCATGTTATTTCCTGCCATCTTCAGCAAGACCTGAGGATGGTATGACTGTCACCATTTTATACGCAAGGAAGCAGAATGTCACTGACATTTGATATCTTATCCAGGGCCACACACTTGCAAGTCAGACTTTGAGCCAGGGTTTGAACTCAGAGGCCTCTGACTTTGAAACACAATTCTTTCCAGTCCTCCAAGATGGCTACCATTGGTGGGGGCAGGGAAAGCCAAGATGGCCACCATTGGTGGGGGCAGGGATGGCTGAGCAGCTCTGCCACAGTTGCCTTCACCATCTGGTGGCCCTGGGGATTCCCTCTGTCTCCCTCAGGCTGCCTGACTGTCATGGCGTTCCTGCTCATGGTGGTGATCGTCTTCCTCACGACCTTCAGCTTCTGGTGGCTGAGCTACTGGTTGGCTCAGGGCTCAGGGGTGAGTGCTATGGTGGGTGGCTTCTGGGAGCTCTGGTGAGGTGGGCAGCTTCTTACTCCCTATGAGGACTAGAGCAGGGCTGGGGACCCACAGGACACACCCAGAACTGAGCTGATCATTGTGCTCCAGAGGGAACCTTCTGGGAGTCAGGATGTGGGTTCCCCCAGTGCTGGCCTCCTGGCTTCATAGGATAGGTGATCTCCATGCAGTCTTTTGGGATGAACCAGGAGTTTCCTGTCGCCAAACAGAATCTGTATGTATCTGCTTAGTGAACTTTCCTTCTCATGCCTCTGTGGGCCTCACTGTCCCTTTTCATCTGTGAGGATGCTGTGCCTAGAGAGGGCAGAGAAGTTGCCCTTGGCAGAAAGGCGCTTGGGGCTCTGTGTCGAAACCATGCTTTCCTCACTTGGTTACCTCTTGAGTTGTGCTCCTGGAGGGTTTGGAGGGAAACAAAAGCCACGCTAAGCATTTAGAACTTCCATGGATTTAATATGGGCAGTGAGAGGCTGGAGGGGTTGGAGCAGAGAGAACGGAAATGGCCAGCAGTGATCGGTAGGCAGAACAGAAATGGATGATTCTCAGGGGAACGGCAGCAAGCCACCAGTGAAATGCCACATCCCACAGCTGCCACCAGGGGAGTGGCTTCTCTTCTCCCACCTTTCTTTGTCCTGTGAGTGCAGAATTGTTGGCTGGGTCTAACCTTACATGTCCTGGCCAGGGGCCTGAGAGACGTGTCTCTTTGCGTTGCAGTGGAGAAAATGGGAGAGTGGCTGTTGTAGTCCTGGACAGGCATAGGATCCAACTCCAGGCAGGGTACAGGGGAGCCGAGGAGGGGAGGACAACCCAGTGCAAGCGGGGAGCTTTGAACACAATTTCATCTTCTACCAGTCACTGAGTCTCACGTGGCCCAGGGAGAAGGATGTCCCCTCACTGATTGTCACCCTGGACCTTACAGTCCGGCCCTCTGTTCTTTCTTGAAGACCAATTGCAGCTGAGAGAGCACAGCTGGCCCAGGTGACATACTGGACAATCCTCGGCTGCCCTTCTACCAACTGGTGTTAAACTGATAAGCCAGTGTTGATACATTTTATTATTAACTAAAGCCCACAGTTTATTTATGTTAGGGCACACTCTTTGCATTTTATGAAATGTTTTGAAAACATATCATGACACACATCACCTTCTGGTGTCACAGAGAATAGTTTCATGGTCTTAACACTCTTCTGTGCCCTGTCCCTCCACCCTCCCTCCCTTCCCCAAACTCCTGCTGACCACCGATCCATCGCTGTCTCCTATCCCCATGGCTCTGCCCTTGCTGGAACGTCATAGCTGGTGTGGGTGCCCTGGGTTGCTGGGGGGCGGGTCATTGGGACTCTCTTGCCTCTGCAGTATGCGGCCACCAGCTCAGTGTCTTTAACAGAAGTCAGCAGACATGCCGACATGGCGTCTGTTGGCTGAGCACTGTCGCTTATGGAATCTCTTCTAGTGGTCCTAAATTCCCTTCAGAGTGGGTATGATCACCCGCGTTTTACACATGAGAAAATGGAAATGCTGTGTGTGTTACGGTTACAGTGTGTATTACATGTTAGACACACTGGTATTTACAGACAATAGGGCACTACTGTGTCATAGAGCAGGATAAATTTGAGTCATTCGTAGGAAAACGGACACACTTTGAGACCATAATATTAAGTGAAATAAATGAGAACACAAGCATAAATATTGCATGGTTTCTCTTATATGAATAAACTAAGTTAGAAATAAAAAGATGGATAATAGAAAATAGGGAGATAGATATTTTTCAAATGGGAAGAGGATTGAGAGATGCAGGGGGGAGGGGAGGGAAAGGGCATGAGAAAAGGTATTAAGATGTGTTATGTACATGTGCCTACTCCACACAAGGAGCAGACAAGATGTACTGCAAATGGGGACTAATAGGAAGAAAAAGAGTGCCCTGTGGTATCTCAGCACCCTCAGAAATGCCATTTCTCCCTCATGCCTCAAAGGTCACTTGCAGTCTGTGGTAGGCATGAGGGTTGCAGTGGAGCATGGGCAGTGCAGGTGGGGTTGGATGTCGCGGGCTCAGCATCTCACGGAGGAGGGAGAAGAAACAGACAGCTATTCTCAGATTGTCCCCTTAACAAAGATGTAGCATCGTGTTTTCTGGTATATCCATTTTGCTCACACGACTCAAGTTTATTCTTCTTTAGAACCAAGTAGTTCTCTATATTGAATAGATACCACATTTCATTTATCCACTCATCAGCTAATGGACATATAGGCCACTTCCAAGATTTAGCTGTCATTAATTGTGCTGCTGTGAGCATGGGAATGCGTGTGTTACTCTGATATGATGACTTTAACTTTTGGGGGAAGATATCTCGAAGGGGAAAGCATTGTAGTTTTAAATAACTTCAAAGGATACATCTCTGAGAAAACCAGATCAGCCGCAAGAACAGAAACGAAAACCAACCAACAAATAAAACTCTCCCTTCTTAGTTTCATAGTTAGGAGGCTACTAGCAACCTTTCTCCCTGCGTCCCCACCATTCGCTCCTAATCCTCGGTGGCAATGGGCTCTCACAAAGGCAGCTGGCATACCCATGGCAGAACTGAGGTCCATCCTGATGCCCTTGTTGTGCCCCCGGTCTCCGCAGGGGTGCTTTGTCCTTCATTTGTCAGGTGATTGTGACAGTTCTGATTGCCTTGGTGTATTTAACAAAAGATCCTGGAAATAAAACTAAAGAGATTTTGGAAACAGAAACAGCTGCTCCTCCCACCCTCACTCCTCGCTACCTCCTTAGAAAGCAAACGGAATGTGAACTATGCTTAGTTGGCAGTAGCCAGGCGTTTGAGACGAGAGCTATTTTAAGGGGCACTTCATGGTTCTAACACATTCTTCCTTCCTCTTTCATTTCATTTTGGTCTTAATAGATACCATAAACTTTTATTCATTTTTATTTCTTGTGTTATGGCTTGAGAAATATGTGGGGATATGAAGGTGGCCTGTCTGTGAGCACAGTAACCCTTTAGGAAATTTCAGTCTTTTGCAAAGAGTGTGGCTGTGTGGGGTGGGGAAGACCCTTACAATTAGGAAGGGGACTTAGAGATAGGGGAATAGGAGGACAAGTGAAATTAAAAAGAATTAAGATGTGTTATGTACATGTAGCAATTCCCATGATGAATGTAATCATTATGCATAGCAAATGTATTTTTAAAAAAGTGCAGGAAACTGGATGTTTACGTTAGAACTCTTCCAGTTTGTAATATTCTTTGCTCTCCAAAGGCCTTGTTTTCACTGGGTTTTAGAGATTGATTGGGGTCCACCTTTAAGAGGGGGCTGTCGTGGTTGCATGCAACCTGAGAATCCAGTGCTTGTGCAACTGCAGGGACATTGCCGCTGCTATCATTGGCCATCTCCAAGGTCCCATCGGCAGAAAATATTGAGAGTTTATATCAGTGATGGCAAAGCTTTTAGAGACTGAGTGCCCTACAACCCCAAACCCACTTTTATCACCAAGTGCCAACACTGAAATTAAACCTGAATACCAAGGTTTTAGTTTAGAAAAGAACGACTGTTATCTGATGCTCGGGCTGCTGGGGCTACTCGGCTCGTCTGCTGACAGAAAGGGCTCTGCGTGTCTGATGCAGCACCTGTGCCGTAGGTTTGCCACCTCTGGCCTGTGTTGATGGACTACCTACCGGGGGAGACACTACTCTGAATATAATAATCTATGTACCATTATATTCGCCCCCATCCACCGTACAGCTCATAGGTCTTTCCTGTATTTGCGAAGATGTGCACTCCTTACCACACCTCTGTGAAGCATTGTTCATGTAGCATTGTTCTCAGCTGCTTTCCAAATGAGGACCTCGAGACTCAGAGGGGCTGAGTAGCTTTCCGAGGTCAGATAGCGGCAGACGAGGAGCTGGGCGGTGCAGGAGCCTGGGTGGACGGACTCCAGAGCCTGCTCCTGTTTGTAGCCCTTGCTGGGCGCTGCCTCCTGGGATGCTCTTGGCCCTCCTCCTTGTCCTGTTCAGAGCCTAATGGCGACAAGTAGCCCTGTCCAGTCTCACACTCATTGTCTGGTGGCTTTCGTCTCTGCAGGTTTTCTGCTGTCCCATGGGTTTCTTTGACGCAACTCCAACAGGCCGACTCTTGAACTTCTTTGTGGGGGACCTGGATGAGCTGGACCAGCTGTTGCCCATCGCTGCTGAGGGTTCCTTCTTGCTCCTGTTTTTGACGGTGATTGCCATTCTGGTGATCATCGGTGTGCTGTCACCATATGTCCTGTGGATGGGAGCCTCGGTAGTCGTTGCTTGTCTTTTTTATTACGTGTGAGTAGGTTCTTTGTGTGAATGAGTAGGGTTTGAGGCTTGGGTACGAGGCTGGGACTAACCCAAATTGGATGGTCCCACAGGTGGTGGCCTCTCACTCACCCTCATCTACTCGCAGCACGTTCAAGAGAGCCATCGATGTGTTCAAGAGACTGGAGAGCTGCAGCCGGTCCCCTTTGCTCTCCCACATCCTCACCTCCCTTCGTGGGCTGAGCTCCATCCGCGTCTACAGGAAGACTGAAGACTTCATCAGCCAGTGAGTCCTGCTGCAGCTGAGGACGAGGAGACGCGGGGTGGTGGGGAGCGGGAAGGGGACTGCAGAGCCTGTCAGAACCCTGTTCTACTCCAGTTATTTCTTGGAGCCTCCAGAACTTCATCCGTAAGATGGTGTTTAGAAGAACGAAAAGTGAAAGTGACATGGAAAATGTTCGTAAACCTTACAGGCCTGTGGATATTTTGCACGCACATCTGGCCCTCTATACCCATGAGTTCCTCATCCTTGGATTCAATTGATCAAAGACCAGAAATACTCAGGAGAAAAAACTGCATCTGTGGTGAACATGTGTAGACTTTTCCTTGTCATTATTTTTTAAACAATACAGTGTGACGGCTGTTTATCTAGCACTTACATTACATTAGGTATCATAAGTCATCTGGAGATGATTTAAAGCACAGAGGAGGATGTGCTTAGTTATATACAAATGCTACAGCGTTTCTAGAAGGGACCTGAGCATCTATTCTGGGCTTTGGTATCCTCAGGGGGTCTTGGACGCAAACCCATGCTGACACTGAAGACTGATTGTGTATATGTATGTATGTATATATATGTAAAATTAATTATAGGTATATTATTATGTTAAAAACACCTTGCATTAGTTTTCATTTTGCTTCCAAACATGTATCTAATTTTAATAGAAATAGCCAGGAACAATAGCTTTCTAAATAACAGAAATTCCATCACTATTCAAAGCCATAGATTTGCTTTCTTTCTTTTTTTTTTTTTTTTTTTTTTTTTTTTTTTTTTTTTTTTTTTTTTTTTTTTTTTGGTGCCAAGGAGTGAACTCAGGGCCTTGTGCGCTTGCTAGGCAAGCACTCTAGCCACTGAGCTAAATCCCCAACCCACTGAACACATAGATTTGCTTTCCGGATGTTGAAATACACACAATAAAGTCCTGATTGTTGTCGAAGCTTAATTGTGTAATATGAAGTTATCTATTTAGAAATTTCTGAATGAATGATAATCAAACACAATCTTTCTCTACGAGAATTACACAGTCTGGTGGAAGAAAGGCGACACAGGCACGTAGTTTTGTAATAACACGGACTGAATAGGATGTGCGGTATAAGAGAGGAACAAATGAGATGTCGCAGGAGTTCTGCGTGGAAAGGGGAGGCTGGGGCAGCTTTGGGGAGGAGGTGGTTTGAGCTGGTCGTGAGTGTGAGGTGGGGTGTGAGTAAGGAGCCCTGATGGACCGCGGTGCTGTTCTCTCTCTGGGCAGAGGGCTCCCAGGACAGTGCAGGCAGGATGGTGGAGTGATCTGCTCATTTGGTCCACACTGAGAACTACTATGTGTCTGGCACTGGCGGGGACGCAGTGGGGACACGGCAGAGACATGGCAGGGACATGGCAGGGACCCGGCAAGGACCTGAGGGGCCCAGCACCCACCCTGAGGCACAAGGCAGGGCGAGGGAGCAGGGAGACTGTGGTGTCTGCTGTTTGGGAAGAGCTTGCGGCAGGGACGCTGTGCATGGGTCTAAACGAAGTGAGGCTTGGAGTGTGCATGTTGCACACTGGAGCCCTCCAGGCAGAGGGCGCAGTAGATGCCAAGACTCCGAGATGGGGACATAAGTTTGAAGGACAGCAAAGTGGCTGGAGTGTAGACAGGGTCATTGTATGGCCAGGGTCTCATTTATTTACTTATTTATTTTTGGTTTTTTTGAGACAAGGTCTCGCTGTGCAGTTCAGGCTGGCCTTGAACTCACAGTGATCCTCCTGCTTCAGCTTCCTGGGTGCTGGGATTACAGGCATGTGCCACTGAGCCTGACCAGGGTCTGTTGTTTTTAATCTGGGAAGGCCTCAAAGTGCAGGTGACTCAGTCGATGTGGAAGGGTCAGATGGGCAGAATTTGGAATGGCTTGTGCCAAAGTCCAGAGAGGGAAGTCTGCGTGATTCACATAGACCACTGTGTGTGGCGACTGCCCACCTGAACAGGGGGATGGTTTAGTTGGTATGCAAACACTTTTTATTTCAATAATCAAGGGTTTCTTTGAATGCATTTTAAAAAAACCAACTAGCATTTTGATAATTTTAAGCCAGTGATAAAATTTTCTTTTAACATTAATTCTACAATATATTAAGTCAAGTAAAAGAAAAATACTATTAGTAACAGTATAGGTTGTATGTTGGTTTGGAAAATTGTGGTGGTGGTGAGTGAAAACTGTCAAGGAGTAGATGTCTTTTGGTTGGAAGTGACAGGAAAAATGAATTCAAAACATCTTTAAAAAGAACAGATTTTTAAAAACCACAAAATATTAACAACAGATAAATTGAATAGAGGCTAATGGGTATCATTAAATGAACATTTTCATTTCTTTGTACTTATGAAAATTTCATTGCAGAAGGCTAGGGAGAAAGGGTTTAAGGTGCTCCTGGGTCAGATAAATGAAGAAAGTAAAGGAAACTCACTTCTATGGGGCCGCCTCAAGGCTGTCCCCAGGGCCCTTTCCATCGTCCTGTCTTGGAGCCCCCTGGTGGCTGCAGGCTCCCCTCCAATAGTGAAATGGCAGTTCGGAGTCCCCTGACTCCACTGTGAGGGACTTCCCTGCCCTTGTCCCCAAACCCAGCATTCACTCACTCTCGGAGTGCAGTTAGGGGAACTCACGGGTCCCCGAATCAGTCACGGAGGTTAGGGAAGGTGTGCCGAGGGGTCTACACCTGCAGACCCACTCCTTAGTCAAATCAACTCCACTCAAATCTGTGGTTGACAAAGAGGGAAGAAGAGGAGATTTTTCTTCCCCTACAGAAAATTCAGGTTCTGTTGGCGCAGTGGGGAACGAACGACCAGTGTCCCCCTGGGGAAGTCCTGAGGTGGACAGATGTGAGTTCTCAGCCTGGGCTTTCTCTCCCAGGTTTAAGAGGCTGGTGGGCACCCAGAACAACTACCCGCTGATGTTCTTGTCTTCCACGCGGTGGGTGGCGCTGAAGATGGAGATTATGACCGGCCTGGTAACCTCAGCTGTAGCCCTGTCCGTGGCTTCTGGCATTTCCTCCACTCCCTCTTCCTACGGAGCCATGGCGATCAGCTTGGTGCTGCAGGTGGGGGGCTCGTGGACTGTGGGGGCTTCCAGGGCTGTGTCCATCCCCAGCCTGGGGGACCCCAGCACACTCGGGGTCTCGGGGTTGTATTGTACCTTGAAGTTTGGCTGTGTGTGCTCTTTTGAGCGCTGAACTGCTCTGTTTCCTTGTGCTCACTCCCGAGCCGGGAAGTCTGTGTTTAATGGAATCCTAGAACACACAAGTGAAGGGGAGCCCATAGCCACACGGTCCTACATACTTATTGGGCCCACAGGGAAACTGAGGCCCAGACAAGGGAAGGAGTTGTGTTGACAGAGATAGAGTCCACAGAACCAGGATGAGAGCTCTGCCTCGGTTTCCTGGCCGGTGCCTCTGGACTCCCTGCCTGCACCCTGACTGAGCTGGTGCACCCCTGCGTCTCCTGGGAGGGGTTAGAAAGCAGGGCATGTCATGAGGTGTGAAGCCGACCGCTGGCCCAGTCTGTGGAGTGTCACTCAGTCTGGACTGGTGGGGCCGGCAGGGGCCACACTCAGGAGCACAGCCGCAGAGACCAGTCACGTCCCGGGCTGGGGTCTTGAACGGTTTTAGAAACAGGTTCTCTAGGAGATTGTGAGTCAGTGACCTTTGCCCATGGCCTGACATTGCCACATCCCCAGGGCTGGAGTGAGGGAGGGCAGAGGGCGGAGCTGGCCAGGGTTCACGCCAGCATCGCCTCAGGGGACTGGCTATGCAGTTCCGGGCCGCTCCCCTGGGTTGCCCATTAACTGCTCTCCCAGGGCTCTGCGGCCTTTTCTCCAGTCGGCTTGGGACCCTGTGTGTGGCTGGCTGAGCTTTGTCCCCAGTACTGAGGAGTGAATTTGAGTGTGCAAGGGGCTCTCCGCCCTCCTCAGTGAGCCCTGTGCAATTGCGTCAGTGCATTGGCACGTGTCCTGTAGTACACGTACCCACCTGCGTGTGCAGAGCCCCTGCCAGGCAGACAGCTGTGTGGCGCTCACGCCCAGACACTGCTGGGCCGGGCTGGCTGGGAGCCGAGCTTGGCTGGTGGTCTGTGAGGTGCCTGTTGGGCACTGAGACCCTGGAGTCCTTCCTGGGAGCTGTAGGCCCAGGACCAGGAGCCCAAGCTCAGGAGCCCTGTGCACACATAAAAATCACTCCTCAGTCATGGGGCTGCGCAACTAGAGAAAAGACCACCCAGGTCCAGAGGGGCAGTTAATGAACAAACCCCGGAGGACGGGGTGCCCTGGAGCTGCAAGCCGTGCTGAAGAGCAGAGTGGGTAGGGCCATGGTTTGGTGCCCAGACTCATGGCGGACTGCCCATCAGCAGCTGAGTGACCTTGGGTGAGTGTGTCAGCCTCTGTGCGCCTGGCACAGTTCATCTGCAAAGGGTGATAACAGGAGTTCGAGACCACAGGCTTGTAGGAAACAAGTGCACACCAGGACGGACACAGGCAGAACACCTAGAGTGGTGGGCAGCTCGGACTAAGTGACCCTGAGACAGTGCGCATCGTCATTCCTGTCTCACAGAGCAAACATGACCCCATGTCACCCCCACACACTTCTCTTCCACCAAGCCGGCACCTCGCTGACTTCTGAACGCCTTCTGAAAGAACTAGGGCCAAGCTTTTAGAGGCAGGACTCGCCGGCTATGTGACTTTGGACCCTAAGAGATTTCTCAGTAAGTGCCAGGAATGCGCTGGCTGCAAACGAAAGAACAAACTCAAAATGACCCAGGCATCTGGAAGCTTACTGTCAGGTGAAACCAGACGGCTGGGCGAGGGCTATCCTCTGCCGGCTGGTTTAGTGGTCTAGCATAAACCCGTGAAGATTTTACCCTTCTGCTCTGGCTTCCACAGCCTGGCTTGGTCTCCAGGGTTGTCTACTCACGGTCATGAAGTGGCTGCTGCAACCAAGAATCATCCTCACACTGTAACAGCTAAAGGCTGGAGAGGACACAACTTTTTTTCCATGTGTCCCTTTTAAAGAACAAGGAGCAGTGTCCCAGGATACTCCCACCTGACTCTTCTTCATGCTTCATTGTCCAGAATAGTGTCAGCAGTGCGGCCCACTGCTGAAACAATCACTGGCAGAAGGAGTAGAATTAGCGTGATTGGTTTGGTGGGGAGATTGCCCCGGTTTGAAGAGCTGTTCAGGAGTGTGACCACTAGTGGTTTTCAGGAGCACAGAGAGCCTGCGCCCACTCTCAGCAGCCTCCCGAGCCTTCTCCTTCCCTTCAGTTGGCATCCATCTTCCAGGCCACGGCCTGGATTGGCTCGGAGACGGAGGCGCACCTCACGGCTGCGGAGCGGATGCTGCAGTATGAGCAGGTGGGACACAGGCCAGGGTCTGGTGCGGGAGTCCGTGAGGTGGGCTTGTGACTTGTGACCCCTGCAAGTCCCATCTCTAATGACCCAAAGAAGGAGATACCGTTGTCGTCTCTATATCAGACAAAGGGAACAGAATACGAGCAAGTTGCCCAAGATGATTTAACTGACTCAAGTGGCAAAAGTGGTTCAAGTATGAACCTGAGCCCAAGCACTCTGTGTTCTTAACCACTATGACATCCATAGAAGCAGTAATACTGTGTTCCCCCTCAAATAAGACCTAGCAGGAAAGTAATCAGCCTTGAAAACTAGAGATCGAAATGCCAGCCCCAGTCAGCCTGGCCTTGCCTCACTGGCCGCACAGAGTTGCCACTGAGCAAGAGAAAGTGATGGCGGCTTGGTCCAAAGCGAAGGCTCTCATCACTGTTTTCTGCCATACAGTGGAGACCGCTCCGTGGGCCAGGCACGGAGCTGAGCCCTCTATCTAGATTGCATCACAAAATTATAGAGCACCTTTAGGAGACTGAATGATCCAGATGAGGATAATCTTATGAGACTGATTGAATTGCTGATTGAATTATCCAGAGGCATAATTGAGGCTTGGCTGGGCTGAGCGCCCGGTTTAATCGGATCACACAGCCGGGTCAGCGGAGCCCTGGCGAGTTGGATCTCTGAGCCCAGTGTGACACAGGCTCTGATCTGGCCCCAGGGACTCCGCTGAGACATCGTGCTGTTAGTGGAGACCTGTGACTGTGTGGCGGGTGACACTGCTTCTCCTCCTTACCACGTGCCTGGTTGATGGAAAGTCTTGGGCTTGGAGTCAGGCAGATCTGGGTTTGAGCCCCAGTTTCTCTGCTTGTAAACTGTGAGAGTTTTTTTTTGTTTTTGGTGCTGGGGATTGAACCCAGATCCTTCACACTGAGCTACATCTCCAGCCCTTTTTATTTTCTATTTTTGAAATAGGGTCTTGCTAAGTTACCTAATTGCCCAGATTGGGCTCATATTTGTGATCCTCCTGCCTCAGCCTCCCAGAGTGCTGGGATTACAGGGGTGTGCCTCCATGCACGGTTTAAACTGTGATCCTAAACAAATCATTTAATCTGTTGGAGCCTTTGTTTCCTCACCTGTGGAATGCATCGCAAGGGCCCATTGCATAGGACAAAGATGGAGAGAAAGAAAGTCGGCCCAAGGGCTCTGAGCTATATGACACAGCGATTTTTGCCACCTGTGTCAGCGATTTTTGCCACCTGTGTCATCGCCATTCTGAGTTCAGGTTCTTTAGAGCCTTGGGTTCAAGTTAGAAAAGGTGCTGTGTGAACGACAAGAAGGAACTAGTTGTACTGGTTTCTCCCTCTCCTGGGACAAGCCTGGCACACCTGAGGTGCGCAAGGGGGGTCGGGTGGAAGGACGCTCCTCCCAGGGTGCTCCTCGGGTTACTCGGCTGGCAGCCTGACTGGTGGGGCAGGCTGGGGCAGCTCAGGTGGGCAGGTTGGCAGGGGACAGGCAGAGGTTGATAACTGTGGACTTCTTTCCTGAAAAACCAGATGGGCGTCTCTGAGGCCCCTTTACATGCAGAAGGTGCAGCTTGTCCCACTGGGTGGCCACAGCGTGGGGAAATCGTGTTCCAGGATTATCAGATGAAGTGCAGAGACAACACTCCTGTGGTCCTCAGAGGCATCAACCTGACCATTCCCAGCCGAGAAGTGGCGGGCATCATGGGGAGGCCCAGCTCTGGCGAGCTGAGTACCTGGGGGGCACCCTCTTCCTCTTTGGTGCCTTTGGGTGCCAGACTTTTAGGGGACATTCATTTGCCAAGTTGCCCAAAGTATTTGCTGGTCTCTCACCGTGTGTGGGGTTCTGTGCTAAGTGGACATTAATGAGCAAACCCAGGTTCCCTCTGCTGGGGTCCAGTGGAGGAGACAGGTGCTAAGCAAGCCATCAAATGAAGAAACGAACGACAATCACAGGTCACAATGGCAGCCATGAAGGAAGTAAACAGAGTGGTATCTGTGGTGTGATAAGCTTGGTAGTAGAGGCCAGTGTCTGAGCCCAGGGGGTGGGAGGGGCGCGTCAGGAGAGGGCCAGAGCAGGAGCAGGGCAGGGGCGGGGGTGGGGCCTTCCTTTTCCTTCTTCCCTCCTCCCGCCTTCCCTCTGTCCCTCCCTCCCTTGCTCTTTTCTTCCCTTCCTTCCTCCCTCCCTTCCTTCCCACCCTCCTTCTCTCCCTCCCGCCCTCCATCACTCCCTTCTTCCCTCCTTCCCTCCTTTCCTCTCTCCTTTCCTCCCTCCCTTCTGTCATACTTTCCTCCCTTCCTTCTTCCCTCTCTCCTTCCTTTCCTCCCTCCCTCTCTCCCTCCCTCCTTTCTTCCTTCTCTCTTTCTCTTTTCCCTTCCCTTCCTTCTTTCCTTCCTTCCCCATTCCCTGCCTGGTCCTTTCTCATCAGCGTCCTTTCTCTCCCCCTTTCATTTTTCCTTCCCTTTACCTTTCTGCTCCTGTCATCTTGGGGGATCTGGTCCAGGTGTTTGTCCTCTGCCTCTTTGCACTGTTCAAAGACACTGTTCGGACTTGGCTCCTGGGTGCCTCATCTCCACCCCTGGACACTCCATAGCTACCTTTCTAGGCAGCATCCTGGCTCTCTACCTCCTCAACACTCTGGCAACTGCCACTGCCACAGGGTGATGAGCTTCCTGCTCTGTCACCTTTTGTCTTTTCCCTTGCTCTTTTCACCTGCGGCTGGCCTGAGAGAGCTGGGCCTGGCATGGAGAAGCCCTCAGACACTGGTCCAATTGATGGTGTTTACTGAAGATCTACTGTGTGCCTGGAAACTGAAAGAGGAATAAGGTCCTCATAGGCCTTCTCTTTGAGATCAGGGGTTGAAAATGCAAATGCCTTTGATGTTGATGAGTGAAAAGGGCCTGGGGTGTGATGTAAGGGGTATGGTAGGTGGGCTGCTTTTAGCCAGATTTATTGTGAGAATCAGGTATAAAAGGCAGAGCAGAAAAATGTGAAAAGCTTAAATTTTAGCTCAAAAGGAACCACTTGTAAAGTTGGGACAAAAGAAGATGTGGTTGATGAGGAAATTAAAACCCCTAAGAAGCCTGCTTTTGCATCAGGACAATAGGAAGGATGTCCTGAGAACAACTCAGGAAATGGCCAGATCCAGGCTAAAGGGTGTAAAGGATAAACTCCTTTGAAAGACTTTACCTTGAGATGGGAGCTCTAGGGTGCCCTGATTATTCAGGCTACCTGGGGAACTATTTCCCTGGTTCAGCCATCCAGGTACTCAGAGGTCTCTGCAGCTGTGATCTAAGTGGAGCAGTTTACTGTGTAATGTGATGACAGACCCTGGCATCATCCTCATAGAGATAGTTTTAACAACATGCAGAATGCAAGAGTTGTAGGCTCAGGGAAGCTTCCATTCAGATTTCAAAGGCAGGCCTGGGAGGCTAAGCAATGTGGCCCTGAGAGGGCAATGCATGAAGCTGTGAGAATGAAGCCAACAGTGCAGTGGAGACCCCAGGAAGTCAGAGATGCCAGGAACATGGACTGTTTTCTGAGGAAAGCTGCAGGTGGCGAGTGGAGCCAGCTTAAGAGAGAAGCCATGTGAGTTGCAACTAGCAAGATGGTCAGGGTGGGAGTCACCCAAGCCCTTTGGAACTCACATTTTTTATTGTGTGCTCCAGGTGCTGGACATGGAGTTATAGAACTTAATGTTTGCCCTGCTGGATTTCAGTCTTGCTTTGGTTCTATGCTTTTCTAACCCCCTATTTTTCCCTTTTTGAGTGGGACTGTTTATCCTGTGCCATTGGACCTTGGGATTATGTAACTTTTTTTTTTTTAATTTTTACAGGGGCTCACAGCTAATAGTTTGCCTTGAGTCTGAGAAGCAACTTTGAACTTAGACTTTTCAGCATTACTGAAACTGTTACACTATATTTAGTCCTATAGAGATGAACTCAATATATTTTACATAATGAGATGGACATGGGCCTTTTGGGGGCTGGGAGCAGAATGTTATGGGTTAGACTAGACTGTCCCCTTGAAGTCTCATGTGTTTGGAGGTGGGACTTTTGGAAAGTGATTGGATCATGAGGGTGCTATACACATGAGCAGATTGGTCCATTGATCATTTCATAGCTAAATGTGCTATTAGGAGGTAAAGCCTAGTTGGGAGAGGTATGTGATGGGGGGCATGCTTTTGGAGGGTGTGTCTCCCTCCCTGGTTTTTCCTTCCCTCTCTGCTTCCTGGCTGCCATGAGGTGAGCAGGTTTCCTCTGCCAGGCCTTTCCACCTTTGCTTTGAAGCTAATAGACCATGGACCAAAATCCCCCAAACCATGAGCCAGATTAAATCTGTCCTTCAAATTATGGGTATTGGGTACTTTGTCCCGACAATGGAAAAGTGACTAATACACTACATGTTCTGGGTAGCAGAGGAGTGAGGAAGACCCAGGCAGGCCAGCTCATGATCAGACAGAACTTAACAATTTAGTATCTTTGCACACTATTTCCTTGAAAGTGAACTCGGGGACTAACTAATCTCAATTAGTGCTCCTAATTGACTAACTAACTTAACTAACTTAAATTAACTAACTTAATCTCAATTAGTGCTCCTGCTTGACAAGGCACCTTAGCTGTGAAGGAACTCAGAGGCATGGAGACTGGGGAAGACCGATGCATAAAAACAGCAAATGCCCATGATCCCATGGTGTTTAAGGGCATTCTTAGAGGCAAGAGGACCCCAGAGTTCAAACATTCATCCCATCCATTTAACTTGCCTTTTTCTGAACTTCTGCCAGGTCCAGACACTGTCCTAGGTGCTGAGGACACTTTGATGAATGTCATTTCCTCCCCTCTCCCAGGAGCTCATGGTGTGGTTGGGGAATATGGTTTTGAACTGGTATTAAATGAATGTCAGGGGGAGGGAGAGGGGTGGTGGTGGGAAGGGAGTAAAGGGATCAAAATTATTAAGATATGTTACATACATGAACCAATTCCCCCAAGCAAACATAACCATTATGAATTGCCAACATATGCTAACTTAAAAAAAGCATGGGTGAAAAAAGAATTGACAAATTACAGTGTAAGTAATTGCTAAATCAGATATGAGCAAAATGAGTAATTCTGCTTGGGTGGGTCCAGGAAGACTTCACAGAGGAAGGATATTTGAGCAGGATCTTGAAAAATAGGTAGGAGTTTCCTGGAAGCAAGAGGGGAGAAAGTCTTTTCAAGAAAATGAGCAACACATGCATACACACAGAGGATTATGTCAGGGGAAAGATAAACATTTAGTGCTAGATTTTTGTGTTAAATTAGGACTCAGCCAAATCTACTGTGCCTTGGTATAAAGAGTAGTACAAATATAAACTAACTTTTATTTAGCAATTATATGTGTGCCAGTTATATACTTTAATATTCTATGTATTTTAATGGTAGAATAAAAACATTACAGTGTGTCCTTATCCACTTTACTCATCAGATCTGGACCACAGGACTTTTGGATCCTTCTCAATGTCAAAATGACCATGAAAACATTTTGAATTGATTCAGGTCATTGAGACAGCCAGGACAGCATGATTAAAGACACTCATGAAAGAGAACTTTCGGAAGTGCTTTAGAAAGTGGCAAGAACGATGTGATAAGCGTTTTTGAAGTGAGGGGAATTAATGGCAATGTGTCTTTTACCGTAATAATTTTAAGAATTAAACCTTCGTCATATTTCTGATCGCACCTCATAACCGCTGTGTCTAGGGATTCCCGTGTGTCGATTGGCTCATATTCGGGCCCCTGCCGCACTCTTGGGAGGACCAGAGAGCCCACCGGGAGCACAGGGGCTCCCATACTGACTTAAGGGTTGGAGATGGGGCGTGGGGTCCGCTCCCTGCAGAAGTGATGGGCCCTGGCGAAGCACAAGAAATGGCTCCTCGTGGTGGTTTCATGAGTTTCTTAAACCCAGGAGTCCCACTGTGGCCATTCTTGGCCATTTCCTGTGTGTGTAAATGAGTGTTCACGGGTTGGTGAGGCTTCCTCTCCTCTGGCAGGTTCAACCTAGATCCCTCTGACTCTTACACAGACCAGCAGATCTGGGATGTCAGGGAGAGGACCTTCCTAACCAAGACTGTAAGTAGCCCTGAGGCCTGCTCCTTGCTCTCAGCCCTCATCTTGTCAGGGAAAGCAGCCCTTTTAGGCGCCCCTCACACGGCCTCCCCGATGCTGCTGCTCTGAGTCACGGATAACACAATCTCCAGAGATGACTTGGAATTGCTAATGGAGGCTGAGGCCAGATACCAACAGCTTGCCAGCCCTGTTCTAGGCTCTGGCTGTGTGCAGCAAGCTCTTTGTCCTCCTGGGGCTTATATTCAGTGGGAGGTAAAGACAACAAATAAGAGGTGCTTGAGATGCTTGCAGAGAGCAGGAAGTGCTGTAAAGGTCACACCGAGACAAAAGCAGCTGCAGTGAGGAGCAGCTCCTCTGAAAGGGTGGCCTGTGGGCAGCCAGGAGAGGCTCCTTCCTCTTCTGCCCTCCTCCTCCTTCTCCCTCCGCCCCCCTCAGGTGCTAGTGATCGACCCCCGGGCCTTTGCACTGGGCTACATTCTCAGCCCTTTTAAAATTTTCTCAAGACAGGTTCTCACTAAATTGGTAAGTTGCCTGGGCTGGGCTTGAACTTGCGCTCCTCCTGCCTCGGCTTCCCAGAGCGCTGGGATTACAGGCATGTGCCACCACGCCTGGCCAGGCAAGGCTTCTTTAAGAAAGTGGCAGTTGAGCTGAGACCAACTACTAAGGGGGACAGCTGGAAAGAGATCTTTGACAGACCCAGACACCTATACGGAAGCCCCAAGGCAAAGGTGAGCCCGGTCCAGTTAAGGAACCACAGGTGTGTGGAGGGGACAGCGCCACAAAATGTGACGGGGACATACTGGGGACCCCGAGGTCCCCCCAGTGGCCTACATGTGGTCTCTTCCTGCCGGTGGCGCAGATCTCCACGTTCCCTGGGAGGCTGCACGCGGAAGTGGTGGAGAATGGTGGCAATTTCTCCACAGGCGAGAGGCAGCTGCTCTGCATTGTTTGAGCTCTTCTCCGCAACTCCAAGGTGAGACAGCTGTGACTGAAGCCATCGGGAGCCACAGGTGATGTGTGGTGGGGAAACCATGCTGACTTCTCCCTCTATGCATAGGGCAGGGCCATGTGCCGTGTATTCTTGCCACAGGACCCCAGAGGCTCCCCCATTTCACAGATGGCCAACTGGCTATGAATGGGGTATGGGCTAGCTGTGCTGGGTGGGGGTTCTCAGCCTGGGCTCCTGGTACACTGAGCCCTACAACTAAGCTGAAATGGTGGTAACTGGAACCGAATTAGGATCCTCTTTCCTTAGAAGAAGGCAAGATTTGGAACCTGCTGATTTAAAATTTGTCCACTGGACACCCTTCTTAAAACTTGTACACAAGTTTGTCTTTACTAGAATTGGCAATCAGAGGACAGCTGACCGGGGGAAACTGCAAACTTTTCATTGCTTCATTTTTTGTTTTTGCAGTGCTAAGGATCAAACCCAGGGCCTCGCGTGCAAAGCACACACTCTACAATTGAACTGTACCCCTAGCTCTTGTTGCCTATAAATTGTATGATGCAGAAGTGTTTTGCCACATTTTCCAGCCCTTTCCCCATCATTTCAGGATCCACAAACTCCTGTCACACATGAGGAACCACATAAGTACACATACACATATGCTCACACACACATGCCTGTACCACCTCCATACACACATGCACATGTGTGCACACGGGTACACTCAAGTGCACACCACACACCCCAGATCAATTCATGGTGAATGCAAAAAGAAAAAAAAAACACTGTTGGTTCACACAGCAAGAACTGAGGGGAAAGAGCTCTGGAGGGCCTGCGGAGGGGAAGAAGCTTTTGGAAGAAGTAGAATTTTTCTCCTCTCTGTGAGAAATGAACAGCAGAATGTACAAGCCCTTTCTTAACTTCTCAGTTCCTTCTTTCAAAGTAACAAGCTGTGTTTGTGCATCATGCTTTCTGTACTATAATTTTTACTGCATATTGCTAAATATGTTAGACCAACGAGAATATACATCTGTGTACGGCATTTGGTGTCTCATGTATCTCCCAAGTGTACACCTGCCCCCTTCCGGGACGTTGCTCTAGCTGAATTCAGGCAGATGGGAAGGCAATACATAAAACAGGAAGTTGTCTGTGGGTGGGGTGGGGATGGAGCTCAGAGGTTGAGTGTTTGCCTTGCATGTGAGCCTGGGTTCATCCCAGCTTTGGGCCATTTTCATTTCCAGGATCTTCTGGTCACTCAAGTACAGTTAGCTCTTAGTTGAAACTTAGCGTTCTCTTGGTAACGTCTTGGATAACTTGAGTGTAAAGTAGGTTTCGAACTCAGCTCAATTCTCTCCCTTTTCAGCTCAGGAATGGAGGTCTGGTTAATTAGTGGTGGAACCAGGATGAGACCTAGGTCTCAGGGGCCCAAGCAGGCTGCCTTCACCTCTGTTTTCTACCCCTAGATCATCCTTATTGATGAAGCCACAGCTTCTGTCGACCTGGAGATGGACACTCTGATCCAGCACACAATCCGCGAGGCCTTCTGGGGCTGCACAGTGCTGGTCATTGCCCACTGCGTGACCACTGCTCAAAACTGCGACTGAACCCTGGTCATTGACCATGGGAAGGTGTAAGTTGTGCATGTCCCCAGGGTGGTTGGAAGAGGGATGGATATTCAGGCTGCCGGCACAGGAGGCCTGCAGATTCTTTCAGACTGAGCTCACCAGTTCTGGTCTCCTCCCTTTCTCCAGGGTGTAGAGTTTGACAGGTCCCAGATCCTGCAGAAGCAGCCTGGGTCATCGTTTGCAGCTCTGCTGGCCAAAGCCCACTCTTTGCTGAGCTCAGGAGAGGAAGAGACCATGTGAAGGCTGGTGGCCGAGCTTAAAGGGGCACCAGGGTGCACCTGCGAGGCCTGCAGCCCATAATGTGCCTCCTTCTTGGCTGGATGTACCCTTGTCCTGGAAGCAGGCTGAGATGTGGTGTCGGGTGCTGGGATGGAAAAGGAGATAGAGGGAGCAAACCCGAAACAGGCTACTCTGGCTTCCAAGCCTTAGAATCCAGACCTGCTTGAGGCCACTGGGTCATGTGGTCATGTGTTGCTTTCTAGTTCATATGCTGAATAATTACATGGCAATGTAACAGCACATTACAATGTTCTGATCTGTGTTACAAGTGTTGCAAATGATGAATTGATCTATAGTACTGTTGCAATGATGTATTGATCTATAGTAGAAAATAAAGGAAAAAGGTCACATTCTTTATTCTGCTTTTTGTATTAGTTAAGATTTGTTCAGTTACCAAAAAAGGGGGCGGGGCTGGGGATTTAGCTCAGTGGTTAAAGTGCTTGCCTAGTAAGCACAAGGCCCTGAGTTTGATAAGATCTTTTCAGTTGTAAGCAACAGAAACTCCCTCAAACTGACTTCTGGAAAAAGTAGTTTATTGGCTCATGTGACTGAATGTTCCAGAAAAAGTTCTGGGCTGGGTGCCAGAATCAAAGGATGTCTGTCCTGAGGGCTCTGTCTCTTTTCTTCCTTTGTTTGACCTCACTTTCTAGCTGCCTTTCACTTCCCGCTGGCAACGGAGCTCCCCATGTGGACCAGATCAGCACCTCCAGGTCTTCTGACCCCAAGGATTCCAGAAGAAGTTCCAGGGCTGTATCGTTGGATCAGCTCAGGTCATATGCACCTCCAGAAGCAATCACGTGCCAAGCAGTTGGAATACAGTGATTGTCAAGCCCAACTCACTTATCCATACCTGGGCTTGGGGCTGGGGGCTGCTTCCCTGAAACATGGAGCCCGAAAATGGAGGGGCTCCCAGAATAAAACTGGAATGCTCTTCCTGCATAAAGAAGAAATAGGTATGGATGCTTGGTAGGCCCAGAATAGTAGCTGTCTACTCTGTTTGTTTATAGATTAGAAGCATAAATAGTTAATTTATAAGTTAATGTATAACAGATAGTTAATCTATAACTGCTATCAAATGGAAATAAGATCATTTGTTCCCCCTCCCTGCCCCTCCAACTGTTTATAGATATATAAATAGGAAAAAAATTATTTTCAATTTACTTATAGGGAGACCCCATGCGGGGGGAGTAAGTTTCAAAGTACTTTTGTTTTCAAAGTATGGTGTCCGATTGTCCCAAAATTTCATAAGAAAAATCAATTCAGTAAACCAATCTTTCCCACTGTTCTTGCACTGCAACAGGGGCCAGCCAGTAATGATAGCCCCACCCTGTGGAATTTGGAATTCATGAGACTAGGTAGACAGTAAACAGATAAACAGGTCATTGTAGAACAGAGTGACAGAAGTGATGACAGGGGCAGGGAGTTAGGCCAGTAGAGCAGGCTTAAAGACAGAAGTATGGCTGCCACTCACTGAGACCAATAATGAGCAAACATGGACTCAGATGAAAAGGGTTGGGCAAGAAGAGGGTTCAAGGTGGGGCGAATAGCTAACAAATCCCTGAGGGAGGGAACCAGGGCCCGGGCTGACCCAACTTCTGGACCAAGCAAAGGCGATGCCATTTCCATCTGAAAGTGGTCACACCTGTCTCTCCCCTTCAGGTCCCTTCCTGGGATTCTCTAGTGGCACCTGCTTCTCTTTCTGGAGCATTTCCTAGCAAATGTCTTTTCTTTCTTAAATACCCCTTCAACTTGTTGTTTCTTTCCACCGATCCTTCCCCTCCCCATTTTGGGGGGCTGTGAAGAGTGTTAGGGAGCCCCCTGTAGTGTCCCAATCCCTCTGCTGGGCTGTAGTGTTGCCAGGTGCAGATGACTCTGGGTGCAGAGTGGGCCTGGAGGGGCCTGATGGGATGGAGCAAGCAAGGGTTGCTCCCCTCAGGAGAACTGGGCCTGCACTGCCAGAGGCGGCATCTCATCAGGTCAGCTTAGGTGACTGAGAGCCTCACTCAGTGCGAGCAAATCAGCTGCACCCAAGGTGTTCTCAGCAGCAACGCGCTCCCGGCAGAACCGAGTTGGCATTCTCAGCTGAGACACCAAGACAGGTGAGAGCAGTGCAAGAGCAGCAAGGTGGCTGATTTCCAGAAAAAGCCAGGCCCCATTCACTGTTTGTGAAGCTCCCGCCCAACTTGCATTGTTTCTAGGCGAACCCACATCATTTCTTTACCTGCTACCTTCTCCCAGGTATTAGTGATCTCAAAATTTTACTGTTGACACTGGATTTGGTGAAACTGCAATCATGACCATGAGCAAGAGCAGCAAGACATTGCTTCACATTGAGTGGAATGCAATGGGTCCTGCAAGACAGCAGAGTCATCATTTGAGCTTTAAGGCTTTTGACAAGGACTTGACTTTGATCCTCTGTGGTGGTGATGAGTTCAGGAGGGTCAAGACAAAAAAAGTGAAACCACCAGATGTGAAGAAAAGTGGGTTTGGGGTTGAGGCGGGAGATTAGGATGCGGCCAGCTGACTTGGCGAGGGAGCACGAACTGTCAATCACAGAGGTCCAGGACGCATGCGCCTAAATCCTGCACCCGGGACCAATCAGAGAATGCTATCGTCACTTCTGGTGTGAAACCAAGCAGGCTTATGATAGGACGGCCTAGATCTGACCTCAGATAAGGGGATTGGAAAGACTGCTGCTATTAGCCTCATGGCCACTGTGAATCTTCTCAGTGGCCCGCTCTGCACTCAGCAGAGCAGAGTTCTTTTCCTATCTTTAGTACATGTAAACCTCACTATCTTTCTCATGTGCTCTGCCCAGTTCTTTGTTCAGGACAACAAGAACCTGGGAAGAATCCCCAGGAAGAACACAGTACCCCGGGTCCCCCGAACAGGGTTGATGTGTGAGGGGAGCAGGGTGTCCATGACCAGGGAAGGGGCGCCCCGAAAGATACTGGCATTGCTCAGTACCACTGGCTGCAGCTGCAGGAGGTTCTGGGGTTGGGAGGGTGACTGGCAGAGGAGTGCAGCGATTCCCAGGCTCTGGGGAGAGTACCAGGCTCTGCCTGAGGAGCCGAGGGTCCATCCTAGCAGGCAGTGACCCCGTAGGGAAGAGGCACTGTAGCAGTTTCTGCCGTTGCTGCCACTGCTGGCATTGCTGGAGCCCCAACCTCGCACCCACCTAGATGGTGGACTCCACCCCACCTGCTGATGGAGCAGTTCTGCCTCTGAGCATTATGGCTCCTCCACCTGGTGTGAGATCACCCGTGGGCTCACCAACTGGGGTTCCCCCTGCTCAAGGGACACCTGGGCATAGCCCTTCCAGGAAGGGGACCCCTTTGTCAGGAGAATGAGGCCTGCCTCTCCCAGGAGCGCATCTACCTAGGACACGGTTGGTCCATCTCAGTCACGTTTTCCTCGGAAGTGCATGTTGTGAAATTGTGAAGACTATGAGCTTTTCGTCCTTTCTTTCTGCATTAATAATAGCTAATGATAATTGCATGGAGTAAATAACAGAAAGAAAAACAGACTGGGTCTCCTCACCCAGCCCTTCCTACTCCCAGAGCTGCTCCGGGGCAGTGGCCTATGGTGGACAAGAGGAAGAGCCCCGAGAACAGCGCTGCACCCATAACTCTTGGCTCAAGTGTCCTTGTCCAGTAAATGCAGTGTTGTATTCTCCTCGACTGGGCCAGCAGATGGCAGCTTCTTCCCCAAAATGCGAGAAGATCCTGCTGGTTTCAAAACTGGCAGGGCCCACAGAGACTCCACCAAGAAAGTGCTGCTCCTTGGTCGGGGGACAGGAGACAGTGCCGTGGCCATGTGATTCACAGGGCCCCATCCCACCTGCCCCGTCCCCACCTCCAGATGGACTGATTCTCTGAGTTGGCCACATGTTGGAGTTACCGAAAGAATTTTGAAATATTGCTGTCCACTTCCAGAGGTGCTGATTTCATTGGTTTGCATGAAAACTGAGTGTCAGTATTTTTACAAGCTTTAGGAGAATCTAAAAAACAGCCAATTTTGGGAATTATTGGCTCCAATAAAGCAGAATTTTTTGAAAAATAGTATTTGGGATTTAAAAAAAATGGTGGTATTTTATTTCTTAAGCTAAGTGGTGTGTATGATTTTTGCTTTTTAAAATTCTTTTTCCTGGCGCTGGGGCTATATTTTCTCATGATCAAGTGCAGCAGAGAGCTCAGGGTGGGCAGATTAACGTGGTCCAGTGTGGTGGCAGTCAGATGTCCAGATGAAAGGTGGCGAAGGTCCCATTGGTCCTGCTCTGCCCCTGTCCCCAGAGCTGGACACTACAGGGAGAGAAATACTGCTAAACAGCGGTTTCTAAAGGACAATTGTCTGCTGACCTATGAGCCACACTGAGAGAGGGATTAGGGACTGGAGGGGAAGATTCAAACTTGAGTCTTGACTGTCCACTGCTGCCCTCTTCCCTACCTCCCAGTTCTTAGACTTCTTTTATTCAGACCAGTTAAATTCTTGTTTTTGATGACTTTTCCTGTCAAGCAAGTTATTAGGGTCTCATGGTCTGCCCCAACAGACACCTCCAAACTGTTCTCTAAACACAGTTTCTACTCTGTAAGACACTCTAGTGCCAACTATTAAAGACCTAAAATTTCACCCCATCATCCCAAATGACACTTCTTCCACCCCACTGTGTCATTTAGATAATTTGGTGGAAGCCTTCTGTCTCAGAAGCAAAAGCATCTTTGGAGATTACAGTATAGAAATTAACCCGTGGTCCATGGACCTCTTAGCTAGATCCAGGGTGTCCATGAATTTGAATGAAAAAATTGTCTTTATTTTTAACTGAAATTTAGCGTTCCTCTTGGTTATTAGAGAGGGAACAAATGATGTAGTATTTGTGTCACTAATCTTGACACCAATACATAATCTCAAAGCTCATTTTGATTGTTTCAGGTAACTCAAAATAGGCATTTACTTGGATGAGTGCTTTGGAATTGTGCTAGTCACTAGACCTACAGCCAGGTCATATTATTTACTGCATCCACACAGAAGACTCTCTCTTATCATACCCACTTTGTCTTTCATACATATTTTGATAACCTTACATTTCAGTAAGTTGACTATCTTTGTAATTTTATATACTTTTTTTTGGACATTAGTAATACTATTCTGAGAATGCACTAGAACATCAAAGAGGTTCATGGCACTTAAAAAAAGGGTCAAGAACCCTCATCTGATTCAGGTCTTTGATTTTATAGAGAGATGCTGAATCCCAGGCAAAGGAATATCTTGCTCACAGCCATACCACTGGCTTTCAACAGGCTGGCTTGGAACATGAATCTGAAAAAGGAGGAGAAGAGTGAGGAGGGGAGTGAAGCAGTGAGGATTGGGGACAGTGGCCTCATCCCGATGCCCTGGTCAGGTCTGGTCTGCTCAGAGTGTGGGATTCTCCATGCGTGGCCCCCTTTCATCCAGTTCTTGCCACCCAATGAGGCAACTCTGGGTAGAGTCAAGGCAAAACTATTCTCATTAAGACAAAGAGGAGTATGATTTTCCAATTTATAAATGCTGTTTCTTACCAAATCCTTGGGTCCCAAGTGCTTTGCGATCTGCACCGTACCCTAGAGAAAACCACACTGATTTATAAACCTCCGTTCCTGGGTGAGGCTCTTAGTTGCACAGGCAGTACCTGGAACAGTGTCCGCCTCCTTCTCTGCACTCACGGCCTTCGCATTTTCCCTGCTTTGGAGTTAGAGCTCATGGCCAAGCCCATGTGCATCGTCTCACATCAAATGCAGGAGGTTGCTAGAGATGGCTGGTTTTCACTTTGAGCTGCAGAGCAGTCAGTGTGGAGGAGAAAATAGGCATATTACAAAAAGCATCATGGTCCATTCATTTCAAGAGAACATTTCATTGTTTGAGAAGGGCATAGTTTTTGTGGTCCTAAGAATGTCAAGTATTTCTTTGCACACGTAGGGGCGAGTTAACTCCTGAGTGCAGCTCTGGGAGCTGAAGGATTTGCTCAGGTCTTCAGGCCGTGAGTGGTGGGGCAGAGACTAGGACCTGCATTTTCTTCCTGGGAAACCTCTTGGTTCTTCATTAGAAGCTTGTTCTCTAATTGTTGTGTGCATGTAGTTCTGGCCCACTAGTCCTGCTATGTTTCTTCCGCTTATTATTTTAAAAGTCCATTCAAATTCCACACCACTGTGCAAAGTCCCTTGATGTCAACTTTGGCTTCCTCCTGTATCTCTCTTTAGCTCAGTAGACAACACAAACAACTCAGTCCCATTCTTTTAGTGACAGTTCAGTGTGCTTCCACCAGATGGATCCTAACACCAACATGGAAGGTGGAATTTTTGTTTACATTGAGATCATGCTAATTTAAAATTTTTTCACAAACAAGAGCCACCATCTGTGAATGTTTACTACGTCAAAGGGGCTCTGCTAAGCACTTCATTCACAGGATCTACTTGGACCTCTAATTGAACCTCCATTTGAGCCGGTGTTCTCATTTTGGAGTTGGAGAGACAGAAATTTGGGAGCTTCGAGGTCAGATCGGATTCCAGAGCTCCAGAGTTCCTGCTCTTAACAACGACATGCTATTGAGTCTGTGCAGTTCCGGGTGCTGCACGCTAAGTGCATCTCAGCACCTTCAGGACTGGTCTCTGTCTCTGTTTCTCTCTCCTCGTCTGTCTGCGTTGTTCTCTCTCTATAGGTGTCATTATGTGTGCGTGTGGGCATGCACGTGTGTAATAGTCTCATTTGAAGATTTCAGACACAGCCTCACTTTGGAATAAAGTTCTCCCCCAACCTCAGAGGGTTATTCTTTTTCCTCCCAAACACCGATTTCTACTTGCCACCATGGACTCCGGGTATATGCATATAATAGTCGTGAACAGATAATGTACAGTCTACACATGTATATCACTGTAGTGATAAAAGAAAAAAACCCAAATATTTCCTAAATTTGGAGACAAAGGCCAGATAATAAAGGGAGAAAGATATAAGGGAATTTCTTTGATTAACAGCTGCACATAAAACCAATGAAGAGTTTATGTTGAAGCCTTGATTTAAATCACATCAAGGCTGACCACCAGGGCCACCATACCATGCTGTTAGAAACTTTCTAGACCACTTAGCCCCCACAATCCAGAAGCATAATTTACTTCCTCTTATGGACTGCCCATCTGGTCCGAAGCTTTCCCCATGCTGTGTTATCCTGGGCTCCTACTGTTAAGGGAAAAATAACTCCCAACCTGTTAGATGTTGGACAACATCAAGGAATAAAGTCATGAACCAAAGGAGGAAGTGAGGAGAGTTTTATTGGAATAAGGAGAAGAAGAACAGCTTCTGGATTTCCCAGAAGGGTCCCAAGTGGGTTACCGGCAAGGACCTTTGTCGGGGTAATTTATACAGCAAAATCACAACATGAGTACAACATGAGTCAGACTGTCTTAGTTAGGTTTTCTAGAGTCAACGGTTCGTAAGAGAGCAGATTTATAAATAGGACATTTATAAGTTACAATATTCACCTGCAAGCCAAACACAAGAAGAGTGCCGAATGACCATCTAGGCACTGGAGACCCAAAAGATCCAATCAAGGGCTGGGAGCCCACAGCACTGTCCCATGTGCATCTGTGTCTGCAGATGATGGCTGAAGAAATCTTTACTGGAACCAGAATATGCTGCTCACACCAGAGATGATGACCAGAGCTCCTCTGAAGCAACAGCAGCCATCCTCGATGACAGCAAGGGCTGGGGAAAACACAGCAAGGATTTCTGATTTTCCTTTGCTTGATGGGTTCTTAAGCACGCCCTCACCCCGCATCCTTCCCGGTCGTCACTAGGCTGGGTGTGTCCCTGACTGGGTGAACTTGCACACTGCCTGAGACAGATCTGTTCCCTCTGAGGGACTGGCGTGGGCAGAGACCGGACAGCCCTCCTTGTCACACCTCTGCAGAGTCTGTACCCCATCTTCCTTCCGTAGCACCAAAATACTGTCTGTCCATCTTGGGAGAAATCTGTCTCTGCCTGCCCCGCCATGTGTGAGCATGAGGAAGACCCACTCCGCGTCCTCTTTCCGTCAGTCTGGCAGTGTCTGAATCCAAGTCTGCTTGGAAGCTTGTGACAGGGTCTGCCGTGTGTGAGACCTTGGGCTGTCATGAAGGTCATATGATAAAGGCCTTCGGGATACACGGAGGGCTTGCAAATGTCAGGTGATGCTCTTAGCAATGACTTGGAGGCACAGAGGAAGGGGTGGAGACAATTCAGTGGGACACAGGCACACAGAAAGAAAGGCCTGGCCAGGTCCACTGGCTGGGTCCACTCCCAGGCCACACCGTCCTGTCGCCAGGCCCTCCGCATTGCCCCCTTCTTTTAGGCAGGAAGAGGTTGGGGAGGGCAGTGAATGAATTAGCCTCCAGAAGGGAGAACCAGAAACAACCAGCAGGGGGGAGAATTGACCAGGATAAGAGTGAGAAGAGATCCAGGCAGGTTTGAAATATACGGTCCCCTCTTATTCGTGGGGACCCCTTCCAGACCCTCAGTGGGCCCCTGAAACTGCAGATGGTACTGAAACCTACATATACCACGTTTTCTCCTACACACATACCTGTGATAAAGTTAAATTGATGTTAGTACGGTAAGAGAATAACAATAGTAACTAATGAAATAGAATAGTCACAACGAGATACTGTAATAAGGTGGCCAGCATCCCCACTCTTGCACTTTGGGGCTGTTATGTAACCAAATGAGGGCTACTTGGACACAAGCCAGTGACTCTGTGACAGCCCATCTGATAACCGAGATGACGGTCCAGGGACTAATGGGTGGGCAGCCTGCAGAGTGCCCAACAAAGGGATGACTCAGCCCTGGATGGGAGGGAGCCAGACTCACGGGGTTCAGCACACTGCTCAGCACAGTGCACAATTTAGAAGTTCCGAGTTGTTTGTCTTTGGAATTTTCCATTTGATATTTTCAGGAGACCGAAATTGAGGAAAGCAAGACCACCGTGTGGGGAGGAGGAGGCACCTAGACCACTCAAAAAGTCGTCATAAAACCCGTGTGAGTTAGGTACAGCAGGGCTTGCAGGTCGTCTAAGGCCTTCTTACAAGCGAATCAAGATTTGCTATTTCTAAATTTAGAGGTTTGGCTCCTTCTTAACCAGTTCACCGGCCTCAGTGGGACCCTTCCACGGACTTCATGACTCACTGCCTGCTCCGGGCAGGGCACAGAGGGACGCAGGAAGCCGAGGAGACTGCGCGCCAGAGTTTGCAATGCTCACAAAGGGGCAAATAGGAAACTTCCACAGGCGAGAGCTAGCTGCAGTGCCGGTCTGGATCGATCTGTTGTTTAATTCAAGACAAGAACACTGAGCTCAGGTTGCCCTTTTACTTTGGTGTGATGAATGCAGAATGAATGAATGAACGATACCTCTCTGTTTTGAAGATTGCACTCTCTTTCCCTCTCATTGCCTGGGGGTGTTTTGCCTTCCCTGGAGCACAGAGGAAGAAGTGGGATGCTTTCTCCCAGGCGGGCCTGGCCAGGGTCTGTGCTGTGGGTGCCAGGTCGGTCACGAAGCCCTTGCTTGGTGCCTTTCTCATCCTCAGCATGGGGCCGGAGAGAGGACTCAGCCCTCTCCATGCAAATGGAGACAGGCCAGGCGGTGGCTCTGTCACGGAAGGAGCCAGACCTGCCCGTCC
The DNA here is from genome assembly GCA_004026905.1 of Hystrix cristata. Lineage (NCBI taxonomy): Eukaryota > Metazoa > Chordata > Mammalia > Rodentia > Hystricidae > Hystrix > Hystrix cristata. Next base: position 51,276 of record PVJO010011153.1, read on the forward strand.
AAGGGCTGTCCTGGGAGGGGCAGTGCCCTTTAATGTGGGCCGAGGGAATGTTGGTCCCCCAGAGTTCCCTCCCCGGTGTGGTGGGAGCGGCAGTTAAATGGGGCAGTTGGAGAGGAGGGCTCCAGGCAGGAGTGACAAGAGGAGCCCAGCAGAGGTGAGTAGAGCGAAGGAGGCCCAGGTAAAGTGGACCTCAGTTGCCACTCCAACATGGCGACTTGTGGCCCCTTGGCCTGTCCTGGGAATCACGCATCCCCTGCCCAGGGAAGCTCCTGTGTGGTGACTGGTGGCTACTAACTAATCCTGAGTGGCCTTGTCTTCATCCCCAGGGCAGGCTGTGGTGGGTGACGTGATGGAGCGCGGCTCCCTGCAGGAGGACACAGGGATGTGGACTCCCAGAGGGGAAAGGAGGCCAGGGGCATGTCCATCCCAGCAGCCTGCGGTACATGAAAGAAAGAAATGTCAAAATGAGACCTCAAACTCTGTCATATACAAATTAGATCTGCTGATATGACATGCATGTGCACACATACACAACATGAGAACTGTTCACAACGTAATCACGGGTTACATGAAAGAAAAAGACCTTGTATTCATGGCGCATGACTGTGTGGTTCTCACGGGCTTAACACAGAGGTTCCTATCTCTTTTTGGTTGTGTCAGAAGCTCTCTGCTCTGAGTGGGTGGCCACCTTTGGGGTCGCTCTGGGGATGACAGGATGGGACAGCCCCCTGCTTCCCTTTCCATGCCCTCAGGTTCTGCACTGTCTCACCTGTTCACACTTCGCTCCCCCTCGACTGATGCCAGGGCCTCATCAGTCAGAGGGACAGACCCGACGGGGCCTGAGGACGGCCCAGCTTCTGCTCTCAGCTGCAGGGAGTTGCGGGAAGGAGTGGGACCATCAGGCACTGGTGATTTTGACTGTCCTAAATTAAGAATGGATTTACTGGGTGGACTGAGAGTGTGACCCTGTGACAGTTTATCTGGCATGCATGAGGCCTCGGGGTCAATCTCCAGCCCTAAAGTGTGTGTGTGCATGTGTGTGTATGAGTGTGTGTATGTGTGTGTGTGTGTGTGTGTGTGTGTGTGTGTGTGTGTGAATGAATTTATTATGGAAGAGGTAGGAGTCCTAGTCTCTTCCCTGGAAATCTGGAAGGGTTTGATGATGAAAGGTGTCTACACTGGATTGACTAGGTCCTAAGTGAGGCCTTCTATGTGGGCCCCAAGGAAAACAAGGAATCCAATTCTCCAGCAGGAAGCGGTCAATTCTCAGAGCTGCACAGGCAGCCATGGAACACTAGAGGGCATGGTAGTAGATGTGGATGGTGGGGCTCCTTGAGATGCCCTCTAGACATCCTGTATTCTCCCACTTTGGAGAGAGAGACAAAGAGAGAAAAAACATGAATCTACCGCAAGAACAACAGCAGCGCAATGTGATGAGAAACACAAAGCGACCCTGAGTCCCAGAGTCGGGGGGCAGCAGAATGGTGAGGCCTGTAGCTAAATACAGCATGGATGCCTCGTCCCCCAGGGCCCGCCACAGCTGAGCAGGAGCTGAATACAGCCCCGTGAGCCAGCAGAGCTGCTGAGCTCTCAGCAAATGTCTAAATGCTTTTTTTTGTAAAATGTGACTCCTCTTAAGAATGAAATGTTCTCCACAAATTTAAAAAAGTATGAAGTATGCAGGCCATCTAAATGGACCTGTAAATTGTATGTGGCCACCGACCCAGTAGTTTGTGTCCTCTACTCTGGACAGAGGCCTGCCTGCTCGGCCTGTCGTGTGAATTGAGGTAGTGAAGAACTCCCCTGCAGACAGAGAGGCGCATCGGGAACTTTAGGCCGTCTCCTGCCAACCCTCAGATGCTTCCCGGTCTGGCAGGTGCCGGCCTCTCCCAGCATCGGGAACTTTAGGCCGTCTCCTGCCAACCCTCAGATGCTTCCCGGTCTGGCAGGTGCCGGCCTCTCCCAGCACTCCTCAACTGCTCCCTTTTCCCCCGACTGCAGGCAAACAGATTCTGCACTCCAGGCAGTGCCTGGCTCCTGGCAGAGGATGGCATGACAGACGGGACAAAGACGTTAGCCAAAGCAGACTTCCTGATGGAAAAGTCTCATTTCCCCATGGGGCTGCCAAATTTAGCAAAGTGGCGTTCCAGCTGCCAAGCTTCCCAGTGTCTTAGGGATTCATAAGGCTGCAATCCCTGTGGAGCATTCAAGGAAATTACGTTCCAGCTCCGATTTCCTGCATACTCTGATTGCCCAGACCTGGCCAGGAAGGCAGGCCATGGTGGGCATCTTGGACTCAGGGCTCCCCAAGACAAGCTGCTGACTGCTTGCTGCCAAGATCCTTTGCCAGTAAAAAGTGAGCAAGAAAATAGAAGTCATAGGTGAGGGCTCTCCACTGATGAGTCCACCCTGTCAGAAGGCGATCAGGACAGAGGGTGGACGTGCAGCCTGGATGAGAGGGGAGAGGGCCTGGGTGGCTGGGTGTGCGTGAAGGAAATGACAACTGTCTTCAAATACCAGAGGGCACTGGGTGCTCTGCGTGGCTCCTGAGACTCTGCGTGGCTCGCATTCAATTCTACAAAAGGAACAATTTCATTCCCTTTGGGAGAATTTGCATAAATTTAAAAAGTGCTTAATTTTGGTCAGACTGATTTCAAACTCATAAAAAAGTAAGACGAATAATGCAAAGAAGTTCTACCTTTCACTGAGATTTGCAAACTAAGGTTTTGCTACATTTGCTTTAATATTCTCTCTATATACACTAGTATTATTTTTCTGGTACATTTGAAAGTCAGTCGTGGACATTTTGTCCCATTGTCCCTAAATACTTCAGGGTCTATTTCCCAAGAGTAAAGACATTTTTTTCTATAACCATGATTATCCAAACAATCAATTATCAAATTATACAACTATTGAAATCAGGAATTTTAACTTTGATATAATACTATTGCGTGTTCTATAGTTCATACTCCAATTTCTCCGGTTGTTCCAGGAATGTCCTTGGTTCCCCTTTTCTGGCCCAGCCTCCCATCCAGGACTGGGTGTTGCTTTTGGCTGTCTCGTCGCTTTAGCCTCCTTTCACCAGGGACTTCTGCTCTCCTTCCTTCGTCCTCCTCTATACCAGCACCTCTGAAGGTCCGGCCAGTTGCTGGGTGGAAGGCTCTCCGGGGTCATCCCAAGGAGGGGCCAGGGTCTTTGTTCCAGCTTGCTGCAGTCTGCTCAGCAAGAGAAAAATCCTCCACAAGATGCTGTTGTCTTCTCAGGCTCTTTACATTCTTGCATTCTGCGAGTCTCCCTCTCCAGAGACGTTTCAGTCGGGTCTCAGAGCTGTGAGCTCTTTGTCGTCGCTGCTCCACTTGGGCCCCAACAGCAGGCGGGGCAGCTGGTCAGGGCCTGCGGCCTGGCTGTCCACCCATGCTGTGGCAGCAGCGCGGGTGAGGATGCAGTGGCAAGACCTTGTACAAAGCTGCCCTGTGCTCAGGTCTCTTCTTGGCTCTGTGGGCAGAGCTGGATTGCACTCCCTGAGGGGGGCCAAGGACCTATCCCAGTTTCTGCACTGCTCCTTGTAAACATCCCACAGCAGCCAGCAGCCCTCTGGGTCTCCCTAAGGCCAACAGGGCATGGCCCCAGGGCATGGGACACTGGGTAAGGAAAGCCCTGTGGCGCTTTCTGATACACAAACAAATGTATATCTGGTGGGGAAGGGTCCCCAGGGGCAACTTGCCCAGGGCTGGGCCTACATGGGCCCGGCAGACCAGGCTACCATCTACACAAGTAGGAGCAAATCTGAAGCCCTTCGCACTGTTCCCCGTCTTGCTTCTCAACTCTCCTACCCAAGAGGGGTACACATCGCACACCTTATAGTCTCAGCCAAAGCCTTGTGCTGGGCTTTCTCTCAGTCTCTTCCCCCCTCTCCACAATTTTCTGAGGCCCAGCTGTTGTCTCACCTTCCCTAGAAGTTCTTCCTAACTCTCTCCTCCCAGACCCTACTGACCTCTCTAGCCTCAGAACTACAGTAGTTTGTCTTCGTGGCATGGTGATCCTCAGCACAGGCAGCCTGGGTGCAGGGTTTACACTCTTAAAATGGTGATTAAATATTACAGCTATGTGGGAGGATCCCAGGTCTCATTCTCCTTCCCCCAGAAATAACCATCATCTTGAATTTGGTGTAGAGCTTTTCCAACCATTTCTTAAAAGGAAACTTTACTTTTCGAAGGATAGTTTTAGATATACAGAAAAACTGCGAAGATAGTAGAGTCCCATATAGCCCACATCCTTTTTCCCTGACTCTGAACATCTTACAACCTTATGGAATTCATGAGCAAATATCGATGCATCGTTAGCCGATGCCCATACTTCAGCTTTCCTTAGTTTTTACCTAATGTCCTTTGTCTGTTGCAAAATCTCATCCAAGATCCACTTTGCGTTTGCAGTAGTTGCTGCGTCTCTTCAGGCTGCTCTTGGCTGTGTTATTTTCTCTGTTTCTGATGCCCTTGCTGATTTTGTTTTGCTTTGTGCCGGGGTTGAACCTTGGGCCTCACACATGCTAAGCCCATGCTCCACCACTGAGTCGCGAGCCCAGCCGGACCTTGGTAGTTTTGGGGAACGTCGGTCAGCTGTTTTGTAGAATGTCCCTCCATTTGGATTTGTCCTGTGGGTTTCACAGGATTAAACTGGGCATGTGGGTTTGGGGGAGGAAGAATGCAGGGACAAACTGCTGCTGTCATCATGTCACACTGAAGGTACCCACTGTCCCCAAGACTCCTCATTGTTGACCTTGACCTTGGTCACCTGGCTGAGGCCTCCACTCTGAAATCACCAGTTTTTCTTCCATATTGTACTTCACTCTTGGAAACCTCATATTCTAGTTGATGAAGTCGTTTCTTGCAGCGTTGGGGCTGACAATTCTGATGCTGCTGTACGTGTAGACTTAATTGAACAATTTAGTAAAAGGGTGGTGCCTGGGGAGAGCCAGGTTTTTCACATTTAGAACTGGGGCTTACAGATAAGCAGGGAGAGGAGGCTACAATTACAATAATTACGGAAATGATTAAAGCCTGAGAATCAGCATGAATTTGTGCTTAGCTTAAAATAGATGCAGATAGTTACGTATAGAAATATTTATAGCTACGTGTACGTAGTTCTCAACACACACATATATTTCCTTCCTGTAGGAGACCTAGAAGAAACACACTGCAGCAACTAAGAACAAACTCAGTGCCCAGATCTCGATTTCTAATACTATTTTCCAATAAAAGGAATCGTGGCTAAGTGGAGACATGGAAGTTTATTACACATATAGCTATTGACAAATGAAATATGTTGTTGTTTTGCAAGTACCTGAACTTAATATAGTTGTATCAGTGTATGTAGTTTTCTGAAATTGTTTCCTTTCCTCTCAATTTATCATGTTTTGCTAGTTATGTAGGTTAATATGTGGACTTAGTTCATTCCTTTTTTATTGAGTAGTACTGTACTGTATTCATATTATGCAATTTGTTATCCATTTTCTCACTCACAGAAGATGTTGACAGAGCTGCTACAAATATTTTTGCCACAGAGATATTTTTGTGTGCGAGTCCACCCTCTGGATTGTTTCCCTGGGTGTTTCTAGATTAACTTCGGTGTGGACAGCAGCACATTATGAGAGGAGAGAGACTAGAGGAGGTAGGGAGAATCTGTGAGCAGAATGGATACGAGTTTGTGGCCATTCTGTGTGTGGCTGCTTGCATAGACAGAGTCTCTCCGGGCAGTGTGCCCCTAATTGCTGGCCATGTTAATATGCTAATCTTCAACTTGACCAGATAATACCAAATTGATTTGCAAGTTAGTTGTACAATTTACATTCCCACCAGCAGGGTTTGAGAGCTGCTGTGTTTCCTGTATATGCCAAGACTTGCCACACTCAGGCTGCGGACGCTGCCTTTTTGAAGAATGAGAAACGGGCTGTTACTGCGGTTTTAATTCACACTCTCCTGGTACTCACAGATGAGGCACATTTTCTTGGGTTTATTAAGCTCATCTGTCAATTGCCTATTTATATCTTTTCTCACATTTCTAATTAATTGCTCTTTTGTTAATGATGTACTGAAAATTCTTTATAAATTCTGCATACTAATACTTTATAGTTAATTGGATCACATTTATACTGGTGAATTGCTTTGCTTTTTAATCATATAAAATCATGTCTTCTGATAAACAGATATCTATCACTTCACTGTAGTAGAATTTATCAAGCTTTTACCATGTGACTTATTTTTTTAATTTGCTTTATGAAACTTTTCCCTATCCAAAGATCATAAATACATCTTTCTATGTTTACTTCTTACTCTTAGCACAGTATTTCCTTTCCCAGTCTTTTACTTTCAACCTATTCAGGTCTTTATATTTAAAATACCTCTCTTGTAAGCAGCATATTATTGGATCTTGCTTTTATACTTGGTCTGACAATCTTTATTTTCTAGTTGACATGTTTAGTCCTTGTATATTTAATGTAATTATTGATATGGTTGGGTTTAAGCCTTTTGGCTTGCTATTTGTCTTCTATTTATCTCTTCTGCTTTTAAGTACTTTCATTGGGTTAATCTAATAGTGTTCTATTTTATTACCTCAACTAAGTTTTTAGGTTTGATCCCCTTTTTAGTTTTTCTCCCCAGGGCTAACACTATGCTATGGTTCCCATTTTAACATGTGCTTTTTTTTCCTTTCTGGAGGAGGATTTGTGTCTCAGACTTCTCTCATACTCATCATCATTCATCCGTTTGATGAACAGTACTGAGCATATGTCCCAGTCTGTACAGGGCCTGGGCTGGGTGTTGGAAACACAGCTGAGAATGTGATAGACACAAAGCTCACAGTCTGTTTTGGTAAATAGAAAAGTAAGTAGGGAAGTTTTCCCAGCAAGGAAAAGTCTGAAGGCTGAGCAGGAAAGGGCCAAATGAGGGAGGGATGCGAGCTGGTTTCTGGCTGTAGCACGGTGAGTGTGAAGGCCAGAGGGCAGGAGGACTCGTCAGCACTGTGACCAGGGTGTGTTGGGATGCTCAGCTCACCTTCACGCAGGGTCGCGGGGTGCAAGCCAGAGTGCAGGCAGCAGCAAATTTAGGAAGTTTGTTTGGTGACTTCCAATTTTCTGATTGAATTAGGAATCTAGACCTGGGTCTGTGGTGTTCCTGTCGCTAATATGCACTCATTGAATGACTGAAGGGCTTTTGAACGGATCCGGAGCAGGCCCATAAAACCCAGGCCTGCTCCAGCTGACTGCGGTATTTCAGTTTCTACTTTGGTCTTTTATCAATAAAGACATTTTGATTTTCAAGTTCTGTTGAAAGAAACAAAAAACATGTTACCCCTGAAGAGTGCATCCTGTAATACAAGCTGAACTAGAGATTCCCCAGGATTGCTGGTGAAGGGAGGCAGCCTCAGTTTCCCTGTGTCTAGATGGTCCAGATGAGACAGCGCTGCTCATTCTCTGTGTCCCCATGAGCACGCCCTCCCCTTCTGCACCCCTGTTTTCTCTTCCCAAGTTTGTAAAAATCATATCTGAGGGCATTTCCGGCTCCGCAGTGATGTGGACTTAGTCATTAACACCTGGATTGAGAATCAGTTTTTCCTTCTTTTTAAACAAATTTTTAATTTATATCAGTCCATGTTTGCAGTCCATAATGATTACATGCGGTGTGGGGATTTGGTACACCTACAGAGCACATCTCAGTTCTCCCCCTTACCCCATTTTTTGCCAGCACCAGATTCTTTTATTTATCTTACAAATTCTTACAAAGTTAATCATCAGACATACAGATTCACAACCGGATTAATAGGCCAAAAAACCTAAAACACATAATACTAAATCAAGATATGCTTTTAGATACATTGTCCATGCTGGATTACAGTAACTTTTTTTCTCTCTCTTTTCCCATTATCTGTCTTTTATATTGCACTTTATTTATATATTGAGTTTTTCATATAAGGGAAACTAAGCATTTAAGCTTGTGTGTCTGATTTACTTCACTTCATATTATGGTCTTAAGGTGCATCCATTTTCTTACAAATGACCCCAGTTTATCCTTCTTTATGGCAGAGTAGTACTCCATTGTGTATAAATACCACATTTTTGTTATCTATTCATCTGTTGATGGACATATAGGCTGCTTCCAAGATTTAGTTATTATGACTTGTACTGCTATAAACATGGGTATGCATACATCACTGTGGTAAGATGTCTTTAACTCTTTTGGGAAGACACATAGAAGGGGAATAACTGGGTCAAATGAAATTCCTACTTTTAGGTTTTTGAGGAATCTCTATACTGATTTCTATAGTGGTTTTGCCAGTTTACATTCCAACCAACAATGAAGAAGGATTCACTTTTCCCCTGCCGCCTTTCCAGCATGTGTTATTGGTTGATTTCTTTTTTAATTTTAATTTTTTATTTTTGGTTTTGAGAAAGGATCTTGCTATGTAGTTCAGGCCAGCCTTGAACTCACTATGTAACCCAGGCTGACCTTGAACTTGCAGTGATTCTCCTGCCTCAGCCCCCTGAGTGCTGGGATTACAGGAGTGTACCATCACACCTGGCGGTTGATTTCTTGATGGTGGCCATTGTTTTGGAGTGAGATGGAATCTCAGTATTGTTTTTTTTTTCCATATTTATAATTTTTTATTATTTTTACCAAGAACATGTATTGGTACATTATATACATAGTGTTCATAATCAACATGGTTATTTTGTACCTGTACATGATACATCTTGGTTTTCCCCCCTCTTCTCCCCTTCCTCTCCCCTCCCTTCCATTCATCCACCCCTCCCTATTTGCAACAAGTGTAGCTACACTTTACCATTTTTTCCCCTTTCATCTTACTTTTCTTTTAACCTTCTTCTTTATCCCCCTTTTCCTTATCTAGTTCTCTCTTTTGAATACTATCTCTCTTTTTTCTTTTTTAAACAAAATACCTATTCTACCCCTTTGTCCTTATTTACACTTATGGTTTCTCATATCAGAGAAACAATTCGATGTGTACTAATAAGTGTCTGATTTATTTCACTTAATAGTATGTTCTCCAGGAACATCCTTTTATATACAAATGACTCTAGTTTATCCTTTTTTATGGCGGTGTAGTACTCCATTGTGTAGAAAAACCACATCTTTTTTAGCCATTCATCAGTTGTTGGGCATTTAGGTTGTTTCCAAGACTTAGCTACTACAAATTGTGCTGCTATGAACATGGTTGTGCATATATCACTGTGATATGATGATTTTAATTCTTCTGGGAAGATACCCAGCAGAGGAATAGCTGGGTCAAATGGAACCTCTAGTTGTAGTTTTCTGAGGAATCTCCACACTGATTTCCACAGTGCTTGGACCAGTCTGCATTCCCACCAACAGTGCAGGAGGGTTCCTTTTTCCCTGCAGCCCTGCCAGCACGTGTTATTGGTTGATTTCTTGATAATAGCTATTCTTTCTGGAGTGAGATGGTATCTTAGTGTTGTTTTGATCTGCATCTCTCGAATGACCAATGATGTTGAACATTTTTTTCATATATTTATTTGCCATTTTTAGTTCTTCATCTGAGAAATGTTTATTCATTTCAGATGCCCATTTTTGGATAGGGTCTTTAAATTTGGGGGGTTTGATCCTTTTGAGTTCTTTATATATTCTGGATGTTAGACCTTTGTCTGAGGGACAGCTGGCAAAAATTTTCTCCCAGTTTGTGATTTTTCGCCCTACT
>PVJO010011154.1:0-60989 GCA_004026905.1 Hystrix cristata
GCCAGAAGGGAAGGGTCTGAGGGCACCGTGAGGTGTGGGCCAGGCACGTGTGCCTGAGTGTGCATGCTGTGTTCGGATGCACACGGACGATGAGTGTGAATGGTGGTGTGTACCCATACTCGTGTGTTTATACCTGCATGGGCAGATCATGGACAGCTTGCAAAGAATGGTACTGGTAATCGAACCTGGCATTTATCAGATTTTTGCCATGTTCCAGGCGCTGTGCCTTTTATAAATAGGCACTTGTTCCAAGTCTCACACGACCCTGTGGGCTAATTGCAGCTCTTACCCTGGTAGTGGAAGACACCGCACAGAGAGCAAGAGTAACTGCCCGAGGTCCCGCAGCAGGCTCAGTGTGCCTCTGTGGCGCCGTCAGAGGCGGGTCTGGCTCACTCTGCCTGGCTGCGGAGACCCTGCCAAGGGGGCTGCCTGGGAGGGGGCGTGGCCCCTTGTGCAAGAGCTGCAGCTTGTTCCCACTACAAACCTGGAGAGGCTCAGGGACGCCGGGCCGGGCTAAACTGGCGAGGTGGCCATGAGCCCCTAGCCCGTGCTCCACAGCCACTGCCACCAGATGCATGTGCGGCTGGCCACACTGAGTCAGCGCAGGCGCTGGAGGAGGGCCGGGGCGCCCAGGACGGAGCACAGTGGTCACTGTGGCCACTACGACAGGAGCTGCATCACTGACCTGGGAGGACGCATTTGGCGATGTGCATCAAAACTTTTTTTTTTGGTAGCACTGAGGATGGAACCCAGGCTCTGGGACCTGGTGGGCACGTGCTCTACACCTGAGCTACATCCCCAGCCCTTTGCCCAAGTCTTCCTGGAACTTGCAATCCTCCTGCCTCAGCCTCCAGAGTAGCTGGAATTACAGGTATCTGGCATGGTGCCCAGCATTATGAAAGATGTGCAAATTCAAAAAACAAGAACAAAACCCCACAAAATCCTTCTGAATACTAATCAGAGGCATCGGCTTCTTCCCGAGGGCACACTCAGACTGAGGATCTAGCACAGACAAAGTACACTTGGAGTCTCAAATGCTGGGGTGTTTATATTACTGGGAGACAGTGGACTGCAAGGCCAGTATTCTGAGCGACAAAGGGGCATTTCAGATAACGAGAGGGATGACTCATGGGAAGATCCTTGAATGGAACCCCTGAGCCCTTAACTCAGGAGCCACAAGATGCTTGGAGCTGGGCTGGCAGAATGGAAAGGGGAAGCGGCTGAGGCCTGGGAGACTTGGGAGCCTCGGGAGCGTCACACGGGGGCCTGTGGTCTCCGTGTGTGTTGCATACCCAGGTGCCGTGTCTGGGGCACCAGTCTGGATGTCTTCCCTGTCCCCTCGCAGCCATGGTACTGAGATTTGGAGCCACAGCCCCAGAGTCACGTGGACCAGGCCTGATTCTGCGCTCCACTGGGAGCCGCGAGTGCCTTCTGAACCCTGAAGCCTCTTTCCTTATCTGTAAAATGGGGATGTCATGGGTGCCAATCCCCCAGGGCGGTTGCAGTAACCTATGTGGCCATGCTTAGCACCCAGCAGTGAGGTGCAGGGGACTCCAGTGAGGTCCCCTTCAGGCCCTGCTGCTGGGATGCACCGACAGCCTTGGCCCAGGGCACTCCCTGGCAACCCTGAGGGCTCACGTGGGCCTCAGTGTCGCCCCTCAGAGAGCCCGGGTACTGACATCTGTCCTCAGTACTGTCCAGGTCAGACCTGGCCCCTTTCCTCTCTGGCTTAGCCCAGCAGTGAAGATGACATTGATAGTCAGTTGTGGGGTGCGGACCTCTAGGGGGCGCCCAGGAGCTCAAATCCAAAGGGCTGCGGGGAGGAAGTGAGGCCAGCTCGGAGGTCAGAGGTGTGCCTGAGCCGGTGCCGGGGGTGGCCTAAATGCCAGCCACAAGGGAATGCAGACACAAGGCCCTCCGTGCATCCATCTGCAGTGGGAGGCCCCTGGGAACGCTGGCTGCGAGTGTATGCCTCAGCATGACTCTGTCCACTCTATTCCAAGAACCCCTGTGGATCTGAAGAATTTCCTACACACCTGTAAAAACATGTGCGCGCCCGAAGAGAAATGCCAGAGACTTCACACCGGAATGTCACCATGCCTTTCTCTGGGGACAGGATTAAGAGTGTTTTCTAAGTAACTATTCTCTCTTTTAAATGAACCTGACATTTTGTGTAAGTAGCCCCAGGCCGGAAGCCCCCTCCCTCTGGTGTAGACGAGGTGTGGCCCTTGGACCTGTGCCCTCTCTTCCACGGCACCCTGGCATTGCTGGCGTTGCCTAGGCCTCTTGTTCAGCCTGAGACAGAGCCCGGGTCGCTCAAGGTGCTTTTCCTGCCTGCTACAGGGTGTGGTGGGGGGCATGAATCCTGCCGACAAGGAGAAGTGGGGAGACAGGCGAGGTGGAGGCCTAGAGTGCTCCCAGGGGTCTGTAGCCATTGGATTCCTGTAGCAGGAGGGTCTCGGTGAGTTCATTCCCCTCATTCTGTAAGTTGGGCCTCTGAGAGCCTGCTATGTGAGGTTGCCCTCTTAGACAATGCAGGGAAAGACCTGCCCTGGAGCAGCTCAGAGGTCATCGGAGACGGACCAGGGAAAAATGAATTCTGCAGGGGCTGAGGGCTGTGCCGTGGTAGAGTCCTTGTCCAGTATGCATGAGACCCTGTCTGAGTCACTTTCTTGTCCAAGACACAATACCCAATGCCCACAGCTTCAAGGAGAGGTTTGTTTGTCTCGTGTTATGGTCCCTGGTTGGCTGGCTCCAAGGCAGAAACACCATGTTGGAAAGGCCTGGGTGGAGGAGGGCTGCTCACAGCGTGCTTCCTGCAGCCAGGAAGCAGAGAGCAAAGTGGGAGCTGGGGCCGGGGGGATGAACCCTTCCAGGCTGCACCCACAGTGACTGCCTCTTCCAAGCAGACCCTTCCCCCTGACAGCACATTCACCTCAGTGCTCCTTGATCCGATCACCTTCTACAAGCCCCACTTCTGAGCACGGCAGGGTTTGGGGGCCACGGATCTAAATCAGAGCACCACAGGTTTGCTCCCCGGCACTGAAGGAGAGGACATAACCCTGCAGAACGTTAGGCCAGGCGGAGAAGTAGCGGGACAGGGCAGCAGGGATGTTCCTGGCCTCCCCCTTCCTGGGGTTCCCACCCCAGACCCAGGCCAGTGGAGACCAAAGCCAGGTTGCTCTTAAGGAGAAGCATTTCCACCTCATACGTGATAACCTGCCTCATTAAATTTAATGGGCTGGTTATTCCTGTTAAATAAACATCAACTAATTATGAAAAACGTATTTGCCAAAGTTTGACTATGGAACGTATGAACCAATTACATGGTTATTCAGCCTCAAAAACACATTCGGTAATGAGGTAGGGTGCACACTGGCAGCGCAAGGGCTATAGGGAGCCTCCCCTCCCTTTCCTGCTCTCTCGCCAAGGCTTGCTGGGTCTTAAGAGTGCTGGATCCCAGAGAGTCAGGGTCGGGGCACACTCAGGTCTGGTATCGGTCGGACCCAGTCAGTGAAAGCCACAGACCCCCAGCTCCCACTGATGAAAGCTAAAAGCGCGAGTTGGCTCACATGATAGAAAAATCCAAAACAGCCAGGCTACGGCAGCACCTGCCTATAATCCCAGCTACTCGGGAAGCTGAGGCAGGAGGATCGAAAGTTTGAGGCCTGCCTGGGCAACTTAAATAAAATGTTAAAGCAGCTGGGGATGCAGCGCAGTGGTGGAGTGCTTGCCTGTCATATGCAAGACCCTGGTTCCATCTGCAGTGGCACAAAAATAGCAACTAAAATGTGAAAAATGGCCCACATCAGTATGATTTACCAGGAGAAGGCACGAAGGAGCCCTCCTGCACCCCCACCCCATTGCAGCAGACAGACAGATGACCCACGGTGTGTAAGTGGCTAAAACTTCTTTGGACAGGGTGTGGCCATGTCTTACAAACCCCCACCCGCACCACAATGCAGCAGTTTGACTGCAGAACAAACGTGTGTCCCCCCATGTGTGCGGCACTGACACGGATGCTCCCACAGCTCTTCCCAGAGGCCACAGGGCCAGCCACCACCATGGGAAGTAGAAGTTGTTCCTGCAGTGAGATATGACACAGCAGTAAAAAAGCAGCCCCAACACTGCCTGGACAAGTCACAGACATCAGGTGGGAACGAGAAGCCAGCACAGGATTCCCAGCCGTAGTCGCTACCGGACAGAGGACCACTCGCTTAGCTGTCTGCACTAACTCCCCACCACAGCTGCGGCCTCTGGTTTCACAGCCAGGTACCACCAGGTACTCTCTCCGGGAGCCCGGCCCTGTGCAAGCCCTCCTGGGTGGGGGTGGCCTTCCTCTCAGAGGGACCATCTGTTTTGTTGTTTTCCTTCTTGAAACAGAATCTTGATCTGTGGTAAAGGACAGCCTTGAACTCGTAACCCTTCTGCCTCAGCCTCCCAAAGTTCCAGGATTACAGGCACGCAGCAGCGTTCTCAGCAAGGGGGAGGGGAAGTCTTTCTGCTGACTGTCAGCCCCTAGAGGCCACCAGCTGTCCCCTGCCTCGTGACCCCCCCCCCCCGCACCATGCACTGGCTTCTCCAGAGCCACAAGGGACTCTCCTGTGGCATAAGATCATCGTGAGAGCCGCTCCCCTGCCCCTCGGCATCCCTGCCCCTCAGCCCCCCTGCCCCTCGGCCCTCTCTGGCAGTCGGAAACAAGCCACATGCTCAGTGGCAGGCACTGTGCAGAGGTGCGAGCAAGAGGGCACCCAGCCAATGTGGGGCATCCCACTTACACAGAGTGTAGAGACCACTGCGGACGGAGTTTGTCTCTTGGGTAGCAGGATTCGGGTCGTGGTTGGGTGGGGTGGCTGTGCCATCATCACTGCTGGGTGTAAGTGTGAAAATGCATCACTGCATGGCTCAGGGTTGGCGCTTTATTGTATGTAGACAAAGAAGGGGGAAGGGAAGGGAAGAGGAAAGGAGGAAGAAGGAAGGGGAAGCAGATCTTGAGGCAGCATTCACAGAGTGAGCTCCAAAAATCTGTTCAGAAGAGAGAAAAAGGAAGAAGACACACAGAGCTCCTGGCTGCACATACAGCTTGTGTCCCTGGAGAAAGAGGGCAGGATGTCTCTGGTCATCGGCAGCTCCTCCCAGCAACGGCAATGACATCTCAGGACACATCAAAGGCTGCTATCAGCTGAGTGTGGCCCAGGGCAGGGGCTGGAGGAGACCGGTGCCTCCTCCTGCGTGATTCTGTGCACTACCTGAATTCTTTAAAACTTGAGCATATATTTTAATGACTGAAACATCTTCACAAAAGCCCAGACGACTGGAGGTGGAAGCTCTGAAGTGAATCCGGGCTGAGAGGTTCCCAGACTGGTTCGGGCTCAGGAAGGGTCTCTGATATCCCCCCACACACGAAGTCGCTCACGGGGCTCCACTCGGCCCAGTGGGCTGCAAGGGGCAGCCTGGCTGACAGGTAGGGGCAGCACAGAGGACGTGGAGAGACAGATGTCTGGTGACATTCTTGGAGCCCCTGGCCGCAGCTTTGCCTGCCTGTCCTCGGGCCATTTGGGGAAGTGAGACCTGAATGTTGGCCCTCGTCCTCGGGGTAAGGGGAAGGATGCTGGGTCTTACTTATCAAGGTGAGACTCTAGCTGGCCCAGGCCTGCCCCTTGTTTATGTCTGCCATCCTCTCTGACTACTAAATGTTTTGAATGCCATTTTAGTGTTTGTCCCTTGAACCCAAAAAGCTCTGCCTACTCTGGAAGGAGGTTTCTGGTGCTGAAGAGGAGGAAGAGAACAGGAGGGACGCTGGGGAGGTGGCCGTCCTGCTGCTCCCTCCTCCCTCAGTCTGCTCCCCAGGGGCTGGCCTGGCACAGCAGGCGCCCACAGCACTGGCTGGGCTGCCGGGAGGGGTGAGGGCTTGGGAGAGGGGCTGCAGTGCCGGGTGTGGGGAAGGAGGCGGTGCTGAGGGCAGAGCTTCCCAGAAGAGGGGGTGCTGCTCCAGGCAGCCAAGGTCAGCGAGGTGGCCTCAGGGAGGGAGCGGGCCAAGGCAGAGGGCGGGCACCCTGCAGGCTCATGGTGGGTTAGGGAACTCATGAAGTCCTGCCTGATGCCGCACTGTGTGACAGGAAGAGGTGCTGGGGCAGGGGCTGCAGAGAAGGGAAGCAGGGCATCCAGGGGGCTTTTCCTACTCCCTGTGTCCCCTGATTCGTACAGCACATCTCCTGGGGCACATTGCCTCTTCATGCCTCAGTTTCCCCACTTGGGAAAGGGACAGTCACAGCTCCTCCCTGCCTGTCGGTGGTTGTGCCTCAGAGAGCTGGGCGCAGGCCGGACCTTCAGTTTGTTCTGGGGCTGAGTGCCCCCAGAGCCTGTGAGCCCCCAAAAGCATGGAGGAATGGCATCAGGAGAGAACCCAGAGGGATTTCTGATGAGACTGCAGCCGCCCTGGCAGCCATTCCTTCAGGGGAGGCCTCTTGGGAGGGGTGTGGAAGGGGTCACAGGGAGCAGGAAAAGGCCCCCTGGGAACCCGGGCTTCCCTTCTCTTCTGCACTCCACCCTAGAACCCGAGCAAATCAACAGTGCAGGCCGCGGGCAGCCACAGAGAGCTGGCCTGGGCCCGGGCCCAGGCTGGAATAGCTGTATGTGGATGGGCCTGGTGGCCAGGCCGAACCTGGCCCGGGGCCTGCCTGTCTGCCTGCCTGGTGGCAGGATGTGGCCGCACAGAACTTGCCCTACGTTCATCTTGCAGGCATGGCACAGGGCGGGTGGGGCTTGGCCACCCTCCCTCCCCTCTGCCACTGTGAGCCCTGAGTCCCAGTCCCGCTGCCCCGAAGCCCCCGGGGCCAGAAAAGCTATGCGGAAAGGCCACAAGACACAGAAAGGGGCCTCAGATCCTGCGGGCAGAGACCTGCCATCCCTGCTGTGCCCTCTGAGTGGCCACAGGAGCCATTCCAGGTGATGCCCAGCCATTCACGCACCAAGGTGACCCCATAGGCAGCCATAGATGGCGAAAACACCCCGCACACCCTTTGAGACGCCCTGGCTGTGCACACTCTGTGCTCCCCACGGGAATGATGGGGTCTCCGCCTCGTGGGGCTTCTGTTCTGGGGCAATGGGTGATCGACAGCTAAGTGGTGGAGAAAATATGGGGAGACTGATGTGGTGAAGCTCAATGGGGGATCTCGAGTGGGGTGGTTTTACCCTGAGGAGTTGGGGGCCGCTCCAAAGAGGCGATATGGGCTGAGACCCAGGGAATGCAGGTACCATGAGGAATGCAGGAATGGGGACGTCCTGGCTTCTTGCGGTGGCCCCTGCCAAGGGCGGCCCCAGTGGCCCTGGTCCCTGGTGATCCGACAATGCATGGGGACAAGCTCTGCCCAAGAGTCTGTGCCGCACACAGCTGGGCCTGGCATCAAAGCAGCAGCCAGGGTGTGTTTTATTTTGAAATATTGTAATTGTAGATTCCCAGAAACGTAGGAAAGAAAAGGCTCTCCAATACTCTACCCATTTTCCCCAGCAGTTACATCTTACACAGTATCGAAGCCAGGACATTGGCTTTGGTATAATGAGAACATCTGGTTCTGTGTCACTTTACCAGGAGTGTGGATTTGTGCAAATGTCACCAAGGTCAAGGTACAAGTTACAGGATTGCTTCCTCACCACAGAGACCCCTTCCCCATTACGGCCACAACCAACTTTGGCCTGCGTATTGGCCCATTTCCTGTACCAATAACAAATTACTATAGCCTGGTTGAGTCGTAACGAAGAGAGATCTGTGTTGGCTCATGGCTCTGGAGGGAGGGTCAGGTGCTGCACAGGGCGCTGCATGGCAAGAAGCAGGAGAGAGAAACAGAGGGAGTGTGTGTGTATCTGTCTCCTGCTCTCTCTCCCTCTCCTTGTAAAGCCACCAGGATTCAGATCTGGGGGCTGTAACTTGATGACCTTGTCTGACTCCAGGCACCTCCCAGAGGCCGCACCTCGAAACACCATAGCTGGATCAAGTTCCCATCCTTTTGATACCTTACGATGAGAATTAAATCTCAACACGCAGACTCTGGGGGTGGGTGCCCAGAAACCATATCCAATCCGGCACCTTGGTAACCACCAATCTGTTCTCCATCTCTATAATTTGTCATTTTAAATGTTACATAAATGAAATCATACTGTTTATATTTTCTGTAATTACTGACATGGATGTGGCTATGTCTGCCATCTTAGTTTTTGCTTTGTTTCTGGTGTTTCTTTTTCTGCCTTCCTGTGAGTTAAACATATTTTGAGCATTCCATATTGGCTTATGTACAGTGTTTTTAGTGTATGTCTTAGTATATGTTTCTAGTGGTTATTCTAAGTATTACATTATAAATGTGTGGAAACCTAATCTTTCTTTATGCCCCTTCCCCCCTCCCATTTATCTTAAATATTTCCTCTACATACACTGAAACATGAAACAGTGTGGTAATTCTTGCTTCAACCATCAAATGTGTAGAAAACCTGGGGGATCTACTCAATCCTGCTCTTTATCTTGTTCTTTCTTCTAAATATCCTGAGATCCTTTCATCATTTGTTTTCTGGGTAGAGAGCACCCCTCAACCACAGACAGGGTGTGTGTGTGTGTGTGTTGTGTGGTCATGGCTAGTAGACTCTTACTAATTTTCCTTCGCTTTGGATTGTCTAGATTTCCCCCTCATTCATGGTGGATAGTTTCACTGGGTATAAAACTCATGGTTGCCAGGCCTTTTCAAAATGCTTTCCACGTCTTTCTGGCGTGCATGATTTCTTATGATATATCTACACTGTGTGAGTTGTTTTCCTCCATAGGAAAGGAAAGTGATAATACTCTCTGGCTGTTTTCAAGATTTTTTTTTCAGTTTTTAGAAGTTTGACTATGATGTGTTTTGATGTGGATTTCTTTAGCTTATACAGTTTGGGGTTCACTCAGTTTCTTAAATCTGTAGGATTATGTCTTTTGCCAAATTTTGGGAATTCTCAGTGTTAGGTTTATGCGGAGGGAGGGAGAATGGAAAAGGCTGACGACGCTCACCGTGGGAGAAAGTTTTATTAAGGTGTTACAGCTCCCCCCCCCTCGAGTGAGAGTGGCCTTTTATCCCTTAGCTGCCCCCCCTTTCGTGATGTTGGAGGCTTGAAAGTGCGCGTTTAGGATTGGTCCTTTCTGCACGGGGTGATTGGGTGGTGGGTAATGCCCCTGGGCAAATTGGCGCGATGGACCTAATTGAGGGCTCTAAGTCGGGGGAAGGGGTCATTGTTTCGGCGGGAGATTCTGTTTCCCTGGCATAGAGACGGGAGAAGGGGGTTTAACCAGCGACGGCTATTTTGGGCATCTGGGGTGGGTCATCCTAACACTCAGTCCTTATTTAGTTATATCCCAGAGGTTCTTGAGGTGCCATTTGTTTCTACTCAGTCTGTTTTTTTCTCTGTTTTTCAGAGTGGGTAATTTTTATTCTATCTTCAGACTCACCGGATTTTTCCTCTGTCTCCTCTCTTCTTCTACAGAGCTGTCCATTGAGTTCTTCATTCTTGTTATCATAACATTTTTGAAATCTAAAATGTCCTTTTGGTTATTCTTTATTTCCTTCCTGAGACTTTCCATATTTTCATGTGTTTGAATCATGCTCATAGGTGTGGGGATTTTTAATTTTTATTTTATTTGGGGTATTTTTGAGACAGGGTCTCACTATGTAGTTGAGGCTGGCCTTAAACTCATGACAATCCTCTTGCCTCAGCCTCCCAAGTGCTGGGATTACAGGTGTGTGCCACCATGCCCAGCTATTTTATTTTTTTGATACTGGGGATGGAACCCAGGACTATCACACTAAACTACATTCCCAGGTCTTTCTAATTTTTTTTCTTTTTAATTTTGAGATAGATCTCACTAAGTTGGTAAGTTGCCCAGTCTGGGCTTGAAAATGCAGCCCTCCTGACTCAGCCTCCCCCCACAGAGTGCTGGGATTACAGACATTCACCCCCACACCCAGTTTCAAGGCATCTTTTATAATGGCTGTTTTAAGATCTTTGTCATGCCAACAGATCATGCCAACACTGGTGTCATATCATTGTTGTTGTCTATTGATGGTATTTTCTCATACAAGTTGAGATTTTCCTGTTTTTTTTTTCTGTGATGGGTGATTTTTTTAATTGGCTCTGGAACATTTGAGGCATTGTGTGCTGAGACCCTGGATCACATTCGGGTGTTCTGCTGCAGAGCTGTCTCTTCCTGGCCCTGCCCCAGCAGGCAGAGAGGGACTCTGCCTCCTCACTGTGAGAAGCAGGGAGGAAAGTCCAGCTTCTCCACTTCAGTCTGGTGTTTACAACACAGTGAGAAGACCCTGTCTCTAGGGTAGCCAAGAGGCTGATCTCTTGCTGTCCTCATTCTCAGTGCTGCAGGGACATTTGCTCCTGGATGACACAGGGAGGGGATCAGTGACGGCTTTTCTGGAGGCCACAGCCACGGAGGGGCTGCCATCCTTGGGGACACCACTGGTGACATGGCCGTAAGGCTCAGGGTGATGGGCATGGAACATGCTGTGTGGAAGCTGAACCCACCACAGCTGCATGCTAGAGGCTGCTGGCCAAGCGTTTCCTGCCCGTGTGCCTTAGTCAGTAACATCCTCCCAGTGACGGCCAGCTCTGGCCGCCCGTCACAGTGGTGGCCTCTGGGCTATGGCCCCAGCAGGAGGCAAGGCCAGGTCGCTCCAGTGCCCCTGGGAAGTATTTGTGGGGGTGGGCAGTGGAGTTGGGCTGGGGTCTTTGCTGCTGTCCTTTGTGCAGCGTAGCATGGACAGTGACCTTGACCTTATTATGTCTTAAGGCCAGAGCAAGGGTGGTGACAGATCTGAGCCAGACTGGAGAGCCAGCAGGAAAGGGGGTCGGAGTTGGGCATGGTGTCACATACCTGTAATCCCAACATTTGGGAGGCCGAGGCAGGAAGATCACAGGTTGGCACCTGGCCTGGGCTGCATGTGAGTTCAAGGCTGGCCTGCATTACACAGTGAGACCCTGCCTCAAAAAAACAAAAAGAAGGGGCGGGGCAGGGAGCTGAGGCAGGCACTGGCATCTGGCTGGGGGCTGCAGACAGGGAGGCTTCCAGGAGGACAGAAATAAGAGCTCAGCGCCACTCCTGGCCAGGGGACAGGATGGGGACAGGCCTGAGCTATGGTACATCTTTGGAATAAGAATTCCAAGCAGCAAGAGCACTAGGCACTCTAGGAGAGAGGCCGTCAGGGAGTGGTGGGCCACACTGCAGAACACTGGGGCTGGAGCACCCCTGAGCAACCAATGCCTGCTCTGGAAACTGGGCTCTGCTACCGCACAGTGTGTGGGCGCCTGGACCCCTCCCGACCCTCAGTGGCAGGGCTGCGGGAGAACAGAAGGCGGCTCTTGCGTGTGTTTGTGCAGGAAGCTCTGGGTAAGCATACAGATGCCCACGCAGCCCCTGACACTGCCCCCGAGGCTGGAGAATGGGGAAAGACATGGAGAACCTCATCCCCCGAAGCCCCAAACAGAACCGGCTCCCAGGAAGGGCTCCCCTGCCCTTAGGACCACATCAGACAGGCAGAAGCGAAACCCCAAGAGGAACCCCAAAAGGAAGAACCCAGCAGCTATGCTGACTCATTTCCCCTGCGTGTGATGTGGGGTCAGGAGTCCCAGAACCACAGACTGGGTTCCCATCCCGGTGCTGCCGTGGTCTCTCACTGTCCACTTCTGCTTCTGTGCTTGGCAAAGGTGGCGCAGGGTCAGTGAGGTTACTCGAGCAGGGGCAGGGAAGCAAGCCAGGCTGGGAAGCCACCTTCTCTCCCTCTTCCTGTTGGCTGGTAGTCTTCCCCTGGTTGATTTTTGGGTGTTTCTTCGTATGGTCCAGACACAGATCCCTTGTCAGTTCTGTGTATGGTAAGAGATCTCTGAGATCCCGGCTTGGCTCCTTATTTCTTCTTTTGGAACCTCAGTGAGAAAGAATAACTAATATCAGTGGTATCAAACTGGCTCATAGTTTCCTTTATTTATTTTTAGCATCTTGTTCAAGAGATCCTTCTCAAGCTCGAGATCATAATCTGCTCACTTCAACCAAAAACAAACAAGTGAAAAAACTGCTCTCTTATCCCCCTCCAGCCTGTGACCCACCTGGAATGGAGGGGTTACATGGTGTGAGGTAGGGATTTGGGGCTGTTGCATGATCAGATCCCCTTGACAGCTCCTGCGGCTGTCTGAACGTGAACAGAAAGGTGTGACCAAGAAGGAGCAGGACGAGGAGCAGGAGATGATGCTTCCCGAGGAGCCCAGGCCTGGGAGGGAGAAGCAGAGGACTGTGGAGTGAGTTTTCCTGCAGAGTCCACAGGGCTGGGGATGCAGGAGATCAGGGCAGGGAGGGGCTGGCACAGGAAGAGGGTCTTGGCCGGTCAATTTTAGGGGACACCAGGTTAACCTCGGGCTCGGCTCTGGTCTCGAGCTTTCCCAGGACACAGCTGGAGATGAGGGCTGGGCTCTGGCCAGTTACTAGGCAGAACAGGAAAGACTTTGAGTACCTGGGGCCAGAGGTCCCATGGGGCGAGCTGGCCAAGGAGCTGGGTCAGTGCAGCCCAAGATGACACAGTGAAGAATGGGGTGGGTGTGGTGTCCATGTTCACTGTCTGCAAGGGTCACAACCTAACCCTGGCCCTAAGGTTCCTCTCACAGATGATGGGAGCGAGGGTCCAGAACGGCCACAGCAGACTCGCACCCAGGTCTGTGTGACTTGGCTGTCCACATGGAAAGAAGGATCTCCACACCAGGGAAGGGAGAGGGACAATGCAGCAGAGAGACTGTGCCGGGCCTACAGACTCTGGAGAAAGATGGCCAGCGTCAGCCTCCCAGCTCTGCTACCACCTGCTCAGCTGGGGAACTTGGGCAGGTCATTTCACTTCTCCAGCCTCAGTTTACTCATCTGTAAAATGTAGCAGAAACTTGTACAGTCAGCACACTATCAATGCCTTGTAAATAGTAAATGCAGCCTTTGAAAAAAGTGCTCACCCTCATTCGGGGACGTGAAACATTAAAACCACCATGAAAAGCCAGTTCGTGGCCCTAGACTGGCTTAAACGAAGGCAGGAGAGAGCCTTCCATGTAACTGCTGGGGGTGTGACTTGGGAAAAATGGTCTTGCAGTAACGCTAAAGATGAACTCACTGCTACCGGTGGCCATGCCACCCACCCGTGGTCTCACAGTGCCCAGGGACACCTGCGCAGGGCATCCATTGTGGTTTTTCCATCACGGCCCAGAGTCGGACCATGTGGGTCAGCAGGAGAAGGGAAGATCCACAGCGCAGTGTGTGGAACACTACGAAAGTCAAAGCAGACACTGCCACACTCACACCAGGACAGAAAGAAGTGCCTTGGGGGGACCCCACTCTATAATGTCCCCAAGCAAGCCACACAAAAGAAGATGCCATTCTGGGAGACGAATACAAATGGTCACACCCAGAGAAAAGCCAGGCAAAGATTAGTTCAGAAAAGAGGGTGGTGGCTGCCTTGGGGAGGGACACCTTGGCGGGTCTAGCCGTGTCAGCTCCAGGGTTCCTCCTCCGTACCATGACCCGGTGGCACACTGCCACTCCCCTCAGGCTCGTGTCCACGCAGTCCTCGCCCCACCACACGCGGCTCCCGCTCCCCCTCTGTGCCCTTAGTGCCCCTGCCGCCCTTCAGGCACAGCTCCCAGCCCCACCTCGGGCGCGGGTCCTCACTGCGCAGGCACCGGTGCTGGCGTCTGCCTCGACCCGGCCTCACACGGTGCACCTCGGCCCGGCCAGCCCGCTCGGTCCTCGGCACCGCAAGGATTCAGGATCGGCTTCCCGCCACGCCCCTGCTGCGGACCCTGGCTGGGGGCTGTCCGCTCCGGGTCGCCCTGTCCGCGAGTGCGCCCTCTGCCTGGGGCCCGGCTCGGCTCTGGCTCACCTAACAGACAAGGACCCGCCCGGCCAAAACGGGGCCACGCGCCCTGCAGCCTGGGGTCGGCGATGTCCTCTTTCGGCCTCAGTTTACTCTTCCGCGGATGAAGGCTCCAAGCCCGGATGCACGGACGCCGAGTCCCGTTCCCGGCGCCGTGGGTTCAGGTCAACTCGGGCGCGCAGGACCCCAAGGACGCCCCGCCGAGGCCCCCTCGCCGAGCGCTGCCAGGCGGGCGGCGGCATCGCCCTTTGAAGGCGCGCGGTGGGGCCCGGCGGGCGCGCGGCGCGGGGCAGAGCGCCCTCTGGAGGCCGCCTCCGGTCCCGCCCCGCCCGCGCGCCCCGCCCCCTCCGGCCCCGCCCCCCGGCCTCGGGCGGCGCATGCGCGCGGCGCGGCGCTCCGCGGGCGGCGAGAGCGAGGCCGGTCCGCAGCCGCGCGGCGCTCGGCGCCCCATTCATGCTGGGCAGCGGCCGCGCGGCCACGCAGCGGAGCCCGGGCGCGGCGGCCTCGGCCTGGGCGGCCTGCGCGGCTTCGGCGGCCCCGCGGCGGGGCGGGCGGCGGCGGGGCGCGGCGATGGCCGGCGGCGGGGCGCGCCCCGGGGCGGCGGGTGAGTAGGGGCGCAACTTTCCCCGCGGTGCTGCGCGGCGGGCGGCGGCCGGGGCCGGGGCCAGGCTGGCCTGGCCTGGAGCCGGGGCCGGGCCCGGGCCCAGGGCCGGGGCCAGGGCCGGAGCGGGCGGCTTCCCCGGCGGGCGCGCAACGTACCGGGCGGGGGCGCCTCGCCGCGCCGGGCAGGGGGCGTGCGCGGGGACTGCGGCGCGCGTGTCCGCGGCCCGCGTGTCCCTGCGGCGGGGCCCGGTGTCCGCGTGTGTCCGGGCGCGGTTGCGGCGCCGGCGCGGATCGGGCCGCGGCCCCGGGCCCCGCACGGCCTGCGCTCCCCTCCCGCCCTTCGGCCCCGGAGCAGCGCTCCGGGACGGCGGGCGCGGCCCCTCCTCCGTGGCGGGGAAAGTTTGCGCAGCCGGGCCGGGCGGGCCCCGCGGGCGCCGGGCGGTCGGGCCGGACCCGGGCTGCTCCGCGGCTGGACCGGGGCGCCGGCGGGCATCGGGCCGGCGGGCTCGCGGCGTGGGCAGGGCCGCACGAACCGGCCAGGCTGCGGGCT
Organism: Hystrix cristata; assembly: GCA_004026905.1. Lineage (NCBI taxonomy): Eukaryota > Metazoa > Chordata > Mammalia > Rodentia > Hystricidae > Hystrix > Hystrix cristata. The sequence continues at coordinate 15,082 of PVJO010011154.1, forward strand.
GTGTCCCGGCCGACCCGGGTGCGGGTGGAAGTTGGAGCCGCTCCCGGGGCCGCGTCCCCCTCAACCCTCCGCCGGGTCCGGGTCCGGTCCAGGCCCGCAGGGCCCCGCGGGCAGGAGGGCGCGGTGCCACCGGGAGGCGCCGGGCTCGGCCTCCACGGCCTCCCCTCGCCGAGCCTCCCGGGGTCGTCCACCTCCCTACGAAGCTTCCGGGGCTTCCCGGCCGGTCCCAGGCCTGGTACTGTGCGGCGGCGCTGGCTGCGCGGGCTGGCTCCGGGCTACCCCGGGAATGGGAGCGCCGAGCCCAGAGAGGCCCCTCCGCCGCCGGCGGAGATCCCAGGTGCAGCCCTGGAGAGGAGGGTGAGCGGGATTGAGAACAGGCTGGCTGCTCCGGGTGCCCCGGGCTCATCTGTGGGGCGCTGGGGCCACGCCCCTTGAAAGAAAGGGGTTGGGGGGAGGGGAGGGACGTGGTGGAGCCTGTGTCCCCTCAGCCCGGGTCCTGGCTGTCTGGGCTGTCCCTACTGTCCTATCTCCCCACCCTGACACTGGGTCTCCGTCTGTGACCCGTGGGCACGGCCTGTGCTCCCCTGGCCCTTGGGGAACACCCCCAGGTCTCCTCCTGCCTTCCAGTTCGGGTGTGCTGGTGAGGACAGTGCCATGCCAGCTCTGTCCAGCCCTGCGGGAGCACCCAGCTGGTGCCCCACGCAGAGGTGCGGGCCAGGCAGCTGGAAGGGGCACGGGACCAGTGTGTCAGGCTGCTGGGACAGCCTGGGAGGAGGCCCGGCTCTGTGGACCGGGCTGGCCAGTCCTTGTGGCCTTGGGGCTGCCTTCTGGGGGGGGAGAGAAGGTGCCCACGGACAAAGCTCACGGCCTTTTTCTGGGCTGCTGGGCCCCCAGGTGGCTGCCTGCACATTTGGACCCCCAGGAAAGTCCCTGTGCTTTGAGTAGTTGGCCCAGAAAGGAAGCCCCAGGAAAGGACAGACAGAACTCCAGGGCCTCCAGGTCCCTGTCTCAAAGGACTAGTGGAGAGCAGGGCCACTTGGGACCACCTCCTGTGACCTCCAACGGCTGAGGGAGAGTGGCAAGGGCAGCCTCTCCCCTGGGTGCTGATGGGAGCCACCAGGCCAGTCGGTAGTGTCTTCCCCATCCCCCAAGCCCAACGCGCCAGGGCCCCAGGAGGACCCAGAGCAGGAGGCTGTGGCCAGCAGGCTCTTCTCTGTGTAGAGGGCTCCGGTCTTTGTTTCTTAGGGTGAGGAGTCACGGTGTCGTCCAGGGCCAGGAGACGGTCACTGCTCTGTGCACTCTGCCAGTCAGGCTTCCCACCCTGTACAGGAATGGAGCCCCTGTGCCTGGGGCCTGGTCTCCACCTGCTGGGGGCTTGCCTCTCCCTCTGGCTGCCCCATGGGGCACCCCACACCAGTGTCACCCTCCTGGTCTGGCTCCAACTCTGAGCCCACTGCCCACACGGGAAGCTGCAGTGCTGTCACCGCTCCCCTGTGCCTCCAGCAAGTTCCTACCTGGCCCCAGGCCCCTATCCCCCCTCCCCGCCCCCGCACCCATGTGCCTGGCCTTTCCAGAACGGGCAGAAGGCCCCTGGGGAGCCTGGCTTCTCCCTAGAGCCAGGGTCCGATGGTGCCCTCCTACCAGCAGGCCCAGCCTGGCCCGGCCTTGAAGGAGTGTGTCTTTCCTGGGCAGACGCAGGCCTGGCAGAGGTGAGCCCAGCAGGCTGCTGGCCGCCCCCGTCCCTGCCTTGCCAGGACTGGCTGGGTGACCTTTGCTGAGTCCTGTACTCTGAGGCAGGGGAAGTGGCCTGGTATCTTCACCGGCCTTCTTTCCTTAGTGGGCATAGGGACCAGCCATGGCTTGGGATCCCTCTCCAAGCCAGCAGCCCTGTGCCCTGGGTTGTCCCTCCCTGCACCCCTCCTGGGAGGCAGCGAGAGGGTGTGGGCCCAGGGCCAGGCTGGAGTTCGGATGGTGGCTTCTTCAGCAGGGTCCCTCCCGTTTAATATGAAAAGTAGGGCCCGTAATTGCATTAAGACATGTGTAATTATCCCGGAGGAGGGGAGCACCCAGCCCCTGGTAATTGCAGGCCTGCTTTGAACTGATAAACGCTGAGTGATTCATGTTTTCTTCGGAGTTCTCGGATATTCCGCTCACAGCCCAGCCCGCTGCCTCTGCAGGGAACCTGTTCTTTGGCTCCTTGGTCTGTGGTGGGCTGCCTGGGGCAGGTGGCAGAGGTTGGGGACTCTGGTGCCCTTGGGGGCCCCTGCTGGCCACTGTTCTTGGGGCAGCGTCCACCCCTCCAGAAAGGTAGCTGACAGCCTGTTAGGAGAGGTCCTGCAGGGTGACACATCCTTGCTTCTCCTGCTCGGGGGCTCTACCTCAGTTTACCTCACTGCACACTGGATGCTCCCTGGGTGCAGGCTGCACAGGGTGTGTGGGGAGGGAGGGCACAGTTGGGGGGCCAGTGATATCCTGCCCAGGCCTGGCTGTCTTTTCATTCACTCGTGAGTTCATTTCACAGGTAGTAACTGAGGCCTCCTGTGCTTTGGGGCACAAGTGCAAACCACACAGAGCTGCACCCCTGCTGGGGAGAGTGGGGACAATAAGGGACAAAACCACTTGGGAACCCGGTGCTGCGGGTTGGAACAGGTGACATGGAGCAGGTCTGGGAGATGTCATCTCCACTGACGGACACCCGAGCGGGCTTGGGCGGTGACCCCTCACCAGGGAGGACATGAGGCATGGGGTGTACCAGCTATGGCCAGCTTCCCATCCTGACTCAGGACAGGGTTCTGTCTTCTGGCCTCAGCTTCCCCACTTGTGAGATGGGTTGCCGGGCCACCGGGGAGGTACCTGCCCACACGAGGCATCTGAGGCGGGTCCTGGGGGTGCTGCTGGCACAAAGAATATAGCACTTTTGGGGCAAGACTGTGACCATCCCTCTTTCATCCCTAAGAAAAGCTGTTGTCATTGCCCTAGAACAGGGAAACTGAGGCTTGGAAAGGGCAGCACGCTCATCCGCCAGGGCCACACAGCCATAGCTATACCATCTAGATTTGACCCTGTGCTCTGGCTGCCCACTGCTCCTGTGGGAGGCGAGCTTTTGTAGAAGCAGCGGGGGTGCCATGGGGCTCTGTGCCATGGCCTCCTGCGTACATCAGAGGAGCGGCCAAAGGCCTGGCTCAGGTGACATGGGCAGAGGGTGCTGAGTGCCGTGCTGTCCAGGGGGACGGGCAGTTTGGGAATGTGGAGAGTGAAGCTGTGGTGAAGGCGATGTCACTGATATGTCCAGGCCTGGTGTGGCATGGGCAGTGCTGGGCAGACGGGCAGTGAGGCTGGGAGCGGGGGTGTGTAGGTCTGATCGGGGTGGCGCTGAGGTAACCAGAGGGGCCCAGGGATGCTGTCCCGCCCTCCTCTTGGAGCCATTCCTCTTGGCTTGGTGTTGGCATGAGGCTGAGGGCCAAGGTCCGAGTCTACCCAGAGCGGGAGGGCCAGCAGGGTGCAGTGTGAGTAGCACACAGCCTGGTTTTCTCACACTTTGAGAGTTAGGTCTTGGAGTTCAGTAAGTGGGCCCAGGGCAGGACCCTACAGAGGGTGGCCCGGACTGCTCCTTGCCATGCTAACAAGCACTGCCTGTGTGGCCGGAGGACCATAGGGTCCTGATGAGGCCCCCGCAAGCATGCAGGTGAACACTCAGTGTGTTAGAGAATGTCTGGTGGGTCAGCGCAGGATATCAGCCGTGTGCCCTGCCTGGTGCCCAGCAGGGACCTGGGATGAGGCCGGGGGCGGGACTGCCTAGAGCTAGGCCACCCTCAGCTCTGTGTCTCTATGTGCACAGCCCTGAGAGCCAGGATGGGGCCACCAGGGCGTAGGCACTCTGTGTGGGGATGAGTGGCAGGGTGCTCATTGGCAAAGCCCATCTCTGCGTCTTGTGTAGGGTGACAGTGGTCTTGTGTATCCCGGCAGCTTCAGGTCGGGGAGGGGGGTCTTTCTACCCTGGGGACAGGGTCTTGGGGATCCTCTTTCCTAGGGCATGGGTAGGCTGTCCATCGTGGGATGCTGCTCCCCAAGTCAGAGTATCAGGTGGGTCTCCATCTAGACCCCAGACCCTTGGCACCCACTCTCTGTCCCCAGACCAAGCCCTCTCCTGCGTCCCAGCAGAGGCAGGGCACAGGCATGTGCCACTACCAGGCAGGTGTCCTGTGTTGTTTGTGGCAGCTGCATCTTGGTCTCAGTGACTCCTGGCTCACCCCTTGCCACCTGCAGGAGGCTGCTGCTCTCTGTCTCCGTTTCCCCATGTTGGGTGTCAGGGCCTCCTCCTGGGCACATGCAGGGGTGGGGTGTGCCCACACGCACTCACGCCCTCTCTTCTCTTGCCTGTTCTCCCCAGGGCTAAAGCTCCTGGCCCCATGATGCCCGGCCCTGCAGGACCTGAGCTCCGAGGTGCCAGGCCCAGGCCCGCCATGCTGCTGCCACCTTCATGCTTGCGTGTGCTCCCCATGCTGCTGCTGCTGCTCCTGGGTGGTGTGCAGGCAGCCGTGGGCTCGCCCAGGGTGGGCAGGGATCTGCAGCCTGCCTTCCGCACCTTCACAGCCAACAACTGGGGCCTCACCCACCTGGTGGTCCACGAACAGACAGGCGAGGTGTACGTGGGTGCCGTGAACCGCATCTACAAGCTGTCTGGGAACCTGACGCTGCTGCGGGCCCACGTGACAGGCCCCGTGGAGGACAACGAGAAGTGCTACCCGCCCCCCAGCGTGCAGTCGTGCCCACACGGCCTGGGCAGCACTGACAACGTCAACAAGCTGCTGCTGCTGGACTATGCTGCCAACCGCCTGCTGGCCTGCGGCAGCGCCTCCCAGGGCATCTGCCAGTTCCTGAGGCTCGATGACCTCTTCAAGCTGGGCGAGCCACACCATCGCAAGGAGCACTACCTCTCCAGCGTGCGTGAGGCTGGCAGCATGGCAGGCGTGCTCATCGCTGGGCCGCCAGGCCAGGGCCAGGCCAAGCTCTTTGTGGGCACACCCATCGACGGCAAGTCCGAGTACTTCCCCACGCTGTCCAGCCGTCGGCTCATGGCCAACGAGGAGGATGCTGACATGTTCGGCTTTGTGTACCAGGATGAGTTTGTGTCCTCGCAGCTGAAGATCCCATCAGACACACTGTCCAAGTTCCCAGCATTTGATATCTACTACGTGTACAGCTTCCGCAGCGAGCAGTTCGTCTATTACCTCACCCTGCAGCTGGACACACAGCTGACCTCGCCCGATGCTGCGGGCGAGCACTTCTTCACCTCCAAGATCGTGCGGCTGTGTGTGGACGACCCCAAGTTCTACTCATACGTGGAGTTCCCCATTGGCTGTGAGCAGGCCGGCGTGGAGTACCGCCTGGTGCAGGATGCCTACCTGAGCCGACCCGGCCAAACCCTGGCCCACCAGCTGGGCCTGGCTGAGGACGAGGACGTGCTGTTCACTGTGTTTGCCCAGGGCCAGAAGAACCGGGTGAAGCCGCCGAAGGAGTCGGCACTGTGCCTGTTCACGCTCAGGGCCATCAAGGAGAAGATCAAGGAGCGCATCCAGTCCTGCTACCGCGGTGAGGGCAAGCTCTCGCTGCCCTGGCTGCTCAACAAGGAGCTGGGCTGCATTAATTCGGTGAGCGGCACGGGTGGGCAGGGCGGGTGCCCACTGCTCGGCAGGGTGCGTCCCTCCCCGGCCACCCTGGTAGGGCTCCTGCTGGGTGCCAGGCCTGCTCTTGCTGCCACCCCAGTCCTGTGAGGCCAGAGGGTAGGTCTGCAACCAGGACACTGGCCCCAAAAGCCTGCTTCTGCATGGGACACCATCCTGGGTGCCCAAGCCCTGGGGCGTGTCCCTGGCACCGTGCTGGGTGGTAGCCTGCTCCCTCTTATCCCTGTTTTACAGATGAGGTGACTGGGGCTCGGAGAGGTGGGTTGACTTCTGTGGGGTCACACAGCCAGCAAGAAGTAGAGCCAGGGTCAGACCTAAGCTGCGCAGGAAGTGTGTGTCTGTACCTGATGGTCCCAGCCGCCCCTGCACCTGCCTCCCTAGCCCCTGCCTCCTGCTACAGGGGAAACTGAGGCCATCCCAGGCTGGGTGCTCTGCAGCCACAGGCTCGGCATCTGGCAGCTGCTTTCCCCGGAGCCTTGACTGACCAGAGCTGACTCAAGTCAGAGTGGCTCCAGGGTGTGTTCAGGTGAAGTCAGGAGCCGGGACTCCCTGGATCTGCCCTGCCCTCGGGCCTCTGCTCCTGACTCCCCGGTGGCCCAGGGAGAGTGTCCTTGCTCTGGCTGCAGTTTCCCTGTCTCCTGGCTAGGGAGACAGAGGTCTCACTGGGGTGGATCAGAGGGTCCTGTGCAGGTACAGTCCCTTAGCACCCAGGCTTCTCAGGGAAGGCGCCTTCTTGCCTCTGTGTGCATGGAGAAACTGAGGCTGGAAGGGCACTGCTTCACCACAGCCCTACTGTGCACTTTGTACACCTGGGACCTGCCCTTCCTGGGGAGACTGCCGCATGCTCTGTCACGTTAGAGCCCCTCCCCAGCACCCCCCTCTGCCCCGCCCTCTCCTCCTCGGCCTTGCTGCTGGCATCCCCCACGTTTCTAGAATTCAGTACTGATGGGCATCTGCAGCCCTGTGGGCCCGTTGTGTCTTATGTAATCTTATCTGTTTCATGCTCCCTTGGTGGCCACCTTTCCACAGCAGCGACTGTGCCCTTCAGTACCCCTCTGGCTCTCCCTGCCTGCCTGTCCACTGTGGCGACCCTCAGGGTCCCAGGTGCAGTGGGGCCCCCCCCAGGGGAATGAGGGCGCTGGTGTTTTCCCCAGGTGGGGTGTGTGGGTCTCCCCTGGGTGCGCTTGCTTGGCTAGAGCAGCCCTGCTGAGCCTGTTTGCCTGGGCCTGGCTTGTGGGCTGTGTGTGGGGCTGTGTTGTCTGGTGGCTACATGCTGGCCTGGCAGGGACCCCCTTCGGGCCCCGTGCTCGCCTCTGACCTGGCTCTTACCCACTCCTCCCCGCAGCCTCTGCAGATTGACGATGACTTCTGCGGACAGGACTTCAACCAGCCGCTGGGGGGCACGGTCACCATCGAGGGCACACCTCTGTTTGTGGACAAGGACGACGGCCTGACTGCCGTGGCTGCCTACGACTACCGGGGCCGCACCGTGGTGTTTGCTGGCACTCGCAGTGGCCGCATCCGCAAGGTCAGGCCCGGGCGGGGCAGAGGACAAGGGTGGATGGGAGTGCAGGCACCACCTAAGGTGGAAGGACAGCTCTGTGTTGGGGGCTGGGGGACAGCAGGCCAGCCAGCCAGGCTGCATCGCATGGGAGTGGGGTGGGCCGTGTGGCTGCCTCCCTACCACCCTACTCCCGGCCTGGGAGATCTGGTGTCTGCTGAGACAGCGCTCTGCCCGCTCCCACCACCCCGTCCTGTGCCGGGCAGCAAGGGCGAGGCAAGGGCAGCACCTCAGCCCGCTGGAGGCTGGTGTGGAGGAGTAAGGTGACTGGAGAGACCTTGGGGCCCTCGGCGAGGGTGGCACCATACAGTGGCTCCTCTGGTGCCTGGGGTCCCCCCGGTGCCGAGCAGGAAGGACATGGGCATGGAGCTGGGTAGGGGAAGCTTCTGGAGACGGTGTGTGGATGGGTGCTGCCCATAGGCAGCAGCAGAGAGGGCATGGCAGGCTGAGGGCTAAGGTTGCCAGGGCACCCCCAGGGCGGTGAGCAGGGGCCTCAGAGATGAAATAACAGCTCCAGGCTCTGTGCTGACACAGGTCCCCGCCTGCTCGCCTGCCCCGCGCCCGTGGGTGGGGCTGGGCCTGTGGCCAGTGAGGGCCTGTGCTGTGGCTGTGATGGTGGGAGCCCCCAGCCTTAGCTTCCTCTCTGCAGAATGAGCCTGAAGGCCTGTGCAGTGGCTCCCATGGCTGCTGCTGGTCTTGGAGCCAGTGGGGCTTGGCTGCTGACCGAGGGACCCTTGGGCCGGGGGTGTCCTGGGTTCTGCTCAGGTGCAGGCCAGCTCGGCCCAGGTCCCCTCCGCTCAGTGCCGCTTCTCCCTCGTGGACCCGCCATGGGTTTGTGTAGGGTGGGTGGCGCCAGCAGAGGCTCCCTCTGGGGAGGTGTCGGGGGCTGCAGGACAGTGCAGCAGGGAAGGTGGCGCCTGGACCTCATGGGCCTGGTGTTGCTGGTGTGTGTGGTGCCCCGGCAGACCCCTGTTGTCAGAGCCTGTTGTCCTCAGAGGGGCAGGACCTCATCTTGGGCTCCCACCCTCTCAGCCCAGGGATGCCAGGCTGGGTGAGGGCTGGGGGAGTGGCCTGGTGGGAGCTGAACCCCCATGCTGATGGCAGCTCAGCAGGTGCCCTCAGAAATACAGATGTGAGTGAGGGTCTCTGAAACTTGAACCATTGTCCATGCATGACTTGGAAGGATCTTTTCCACCCCAGGGCATGCGTGTGACTGAGCTGCGTGACCTCCAGCCCGCCGCCCGGCCTCTCTGAGCCTGACTTTCTAGTTCTGCCCCGAGCAGGCATGCCCCTCTCTGGGCCTCACAGCAGCCCCATCACGTGTTTGACAGATTGGGAAACAGAGGCACAGAGCAGTCACAACATGCACCCAGGGTTGTTCCTCCTCCCTTTCTGTGGGTCTTTGGAGGAAGGGAGCCCGGGTCTGCCCCTGTCCCCACCTTTTCCTGCCCTGGCTGTGTGGCCTCGGGGTCCTCCCACAGCCCAGGATGCCCAGGGCCCCACCCCTCCTTGACCTTGACTGGCCGGGGCCTGAGGACAGGGCAGCTCTGTGCCTGGTTGCCAGGGTGCCCTCAGGCCCTTGCCCCCTGTGGGGCACATCGTGCTCACTGTAGCTGGCATCCCCCTCTGCCTCCCCTGGTCACCTCCGGCCTCAATCCCTGTGAAGGACGCCAGCCCCTGATGGCACAGGCTCCTCTGGGCTGGCCTTGGGGCAGCAGCACTCCCGTCCCCATCTGCCCTGCGTGGCCCCCACCCGTCCTGTGGGGATAGCTGCAAGCAGAGCAGCCAGGTCACTGCAGGCTGCCCCACTGGGCCCTGAGGAGGGCTGGCCCTCAGGTTCACAGCAAGACTCGGTCCCCTCCCGTCCCCACCCCCGCCCCAGGACTGTATGAGCACCGTGGGCGCTGTGTCTGCCTGTGCTCTCTGTGCAGCACCCTGGAGCTTGGCCCAAGGGACTCTCAGCCCCCCGCCTGACCTGGGGAGAGCCTCTGGTGGTGCTGGCCACTCCCTGCTTTCCCAGGCCTGGTCGTTCCCCTCTCCACAAGTGTCTGGGGCGCTCCGGGGACTTGGCTGGCCCCAGGCCAGGGCCTGCCAAGTGTGTTGTGTAAAATTTTAGCCGATTAATTTAAGACCTGCCAACTTCAGCTGCTCAGGGCTGGCTGGGGGTGCCCTGCCTCTCCTCCTTCCCTAGAGCCCTCCCCATCGGGCCGCCTCCCCTCTGCTTTCTATGCACCCCTCCCAGCACTGGGGCGTGGGGCCCCATCTGTAGCTGCCATGGCCTCCAGGGAGCCCAGACTCCAGCAGCCCTGCTGGGATCCTCTGGGGCCCACCCAGGGCCCTGCTAGGGGTGGAAGCAAAGGCAGGGAAAGTCCTGCCTGAGGGTAGGGGGAGGGGCCACCTAGAAAATGCCCACCTGGTCCCAGGCCATCCTGCAGGGCCAAGGGCCAAGGCCTTCTGGCAGCCACACTAGGCGAGTGTCAGCCTGTCTGTGCAGGCATCCGGTTTTTCAGGGGACTCTGGATACTGTGTTCTGTATGAGATCTCTGATTGTTTGGTGCTGGCATTGAATCTGTGCTGTGAGAACGCGACAGGGCCAGCTCTGGCATGCCTCCAGCCACCAGCTTGTGGCCAGAGACCTGTGCTACAGGACTGTGCCACCTAGGAGAGTGGCATTGCCAGCCTCAAGGTGGGGCCCACAGGTAGCACCCACCTACCATGGCCAAGCCTCACCCTCCTGGGCCTCAGTTTCCCTCCCTGGCCTGCCCAGCCACCCACAAGCCAGGGAGAGGCTTTGGGGTAGGTTCCCTGGTGTGCAAGATCCGACACGCCCTCTCTTTGCTGGGATCCCAGCCCGAGGGGGTGGCCGCGGAGCTCCCTTCCCGGTGTGTCCTGCCGGGGCTGCAGCCCTGTGCACACAGCCTTGGCCACAGCCGGCTCTACAGGGCCTGCTGCTGCACCTGGCCAAGCTGGAGTCTCGTTAGCACCCCCAAGGTGCCAGGGAACGGCTGGGTCTCTGGAGGGCTCAGGAGCCCGGTGGGATTAGTCACTTTGTCCCTGGAGCTTTGGGGAGACAGTCTCTGCCCAGCCTCTTCCCTGTGTGGCTCCTTGCTGGGTGCTGCTCTGGGCCTGGGCTCCCCCTCCTGCCGCCCTGAGGCCTTGGGTCTCTGGAAGCTTCCCTGTGCTTGCTGGCTCTGTGTACTCCCAGCCCTGCCAAGGTTCACCTGTGACACAGAAACCTGCACCGCAGAAGGTGTCACTCGAGGACATGCCAGCACCCACCGTCCCAGAGCTCCTCCCAGGCCCCGCCTGTCCCCAGGGGCCGCCTGCCTGCTGACCTCGTCCCCAGCTGTGGGGCTGGCCTTGGAGCCTCCAAGGACTGAGTCATGTGGCATGTTTTCTTTGTCCTCCCTTGCTCATTCTGGAGGAGGCTCCGTTCCCGAGCGTGTCTCTCTGAGGTCCGCCCATCTGTGCATGAGTTCTGTGCAGGTCTTCGAGCAGCACAGCTCCGTGCCCCCTGGCGTTTCATGCATGGGTTTTGGCCAGCATGGGGACAAACTCTGGCCAGGTTTGTGCCCAAGAGCTCAACGGCCTGGTCATCTTTTTGTCTTATCTCTAGGCCCAGCTGTCTCTTGCCATTGGGAGGACTTGGTGGGGGTGGCCTGTACCTGTTTGTGCTGTCTTGCAGGGAGTCATTAGAGGGGTGTAGAGGGGACCTGCTGCCTGCTGCCTGTGTGTGGTGGCTGCCCCTGCCTGCCTGGGACAGTGGTCCTAGCACCTTGGGAGGTGTCGCTGATCACTTCCTGGGATTGCATGGTGCCCACCCTGGTTCTCCTTCGTGTGGTCTGCCACTGTGGCCTGAATCAGAAGAACACGGGAGGGATTTTGCATTTGCCCATGGGTGTAACTGGTGCTGTCCTGGTTGCTTGTCCCAGAGCCGGTGACCCGTGAGTGTGCGTGGGCATTGCTGCTTCCTGGTGACTGGCAAGGTCTCCACTGGGCATGCCTAGAGAGCTCTGCAGAGGGCACATGGCTCCCTGTGGAGAAGGCGCTCACTGCGCAGGCCCACATGTCCTCCTGTGCTCAGTCCTGGCCATGGCCCAGTGGGGGTGGGCTCCTGAGCACCCCTCCAGACAGTCCCTCCCTCATGGGCACATGGGGTCCCAGGTGTGGTGAGAGAGGGGCCGGGTCTGCTGGGAGGGTGTTCCGGGGCCAGGGGACAGCAGGGCTGAAGCTCAGAGGTGCCCTGTGCATGCTGAGAACAGAGCAGTGTGGTGGGTGGGGCCTCAGCTGCTGGGATCTCTGTCCTGGTCTGCCTGCCCAGTCCACAGGCAGCCTTGCGGTATTCAGCGTGGCAGGGCCGGAGGTGTCCGTGGGGAGCTGTGGGACCTGACAACACGCTGGGGTCCGTGGGCCCTGGCCTGTGTGCGGAACGGAGCACTCCGAGGGTCAGAGTGGGCAGAGGTGTGGTGGTTTGGAAGGCAGGCGGCAGGGCAGGGACAGCTCGTAGGTCTGAGACAAAGCCCCAGGCTGGGCAGCCCCAGCTCTTCTGTAGTACACCCATGGAACTTGGGGCTGGCTCAGGCTGGGTTACTGTGGGGGTCCACCCAGCGGTAGGTCAGGTAGTCAGTGGTGTGATTGAGGGCCTGAGGTGGCCTGTGATGTCCTGTGGTCTGACCTCCAGCAGCCATAGCAGGTTTTGGATTCTGGGGCTGGCTCTGGGCAGGCTCCGGGCACACACCCTGCTCCCTTTGGACCTGTAGGTGCCTGCATTCTCACACAGCCCTGTGAGGCAGATGTCAGCAGATGAGGAGCCCCAAGGGTCAGGGAGTCCCTGCTTGCAGAGGGCTCGCAGCTGGGACAGGCCAGAGCTGGCTCGACACAGCCCTGCTGTCCTCCACCTGCCGAGGCCCCAACCTCGGGTCTTTGCCCTACCCCGTGTGGTGGAGTTGGAGGTGGAAAGGATGGGAATCCTGGGGACCCCCCCACCCCCAGGTGTGTCTGGCCCAATTACAGCCACCAGCCAGCCTGCAAACTATGTTTTAATTATCCAATTACTGCCAGGAGGAAGTCACTAATTGCTTTTCCAGTATCAAATTTCTCCTGGCCTTTGAGAATGGAGGGGACCCAGGTAGGATCCCTGGCCAGGGGTGGGGAGTGCCCTGCACAGGGTCAGGAGAGGTCCTCCAGGGAGAGGGCAGGGTGGGCCGTACACCCCTGGGGGCTCCTGAGGGGCGAGGGTGGCAAGGATCCCACCTCTCACGAAGCTCCTTCTAGGATGACTCTGGCTGGGATGGGCATGACACCCTCATTGGCTTCTACCTGTCCCTGTCCCGTCTTATTCTTCCCTGGCCCTGGGCCAGGGACAAGCTCAGCAGTTCCCCTTCCTCAGGCAGGAGGTGGGTAGGAGCTGCCGTCGCAGGGTGGGCAGAGCAGGGCAAGCCTTCTCTCGCCAGGTCAGGGCCTCACGGGGCAGCCCCCTGCCTCCAGGCAGCTAGGGCGCGTGCCGGCCTTGGCACACAGCCTGCATGGCTCAGACATCCTCCTCGGCCCCCGCCTGCCCTCAGCCCAGAGAATGGGCCCTTTGTTGGCTCGGGGCTGGACGGACAGCTGACCTGGCCAGGCGATCGGCTGCCCACTGCCTCCAGCAGTTGGCCACAGCCTCAGTGTGATGGGTGTGGGCAGCCGACCGGGGCAGCCCAGGGCTCAGGGGAAGGATCAGGGCGCTATGTGCTGCGGAGGCCAGAGCCTCACCTCCTTGGTCTCCAAAGGCCGTGGAGACCTGTCTGGTCACCTTGTGAGGAGAATCCAGGGGACGGAGGGTCCTGGGGCTGAGAAGACCCTGGCTGGTGGGGTGACCTGTGTTCCCAGAGCTGGGGTGGGTGGGTGCCAGGGCCTGGTGCAGCCTGGGGCCATTCCAGGGTGCTCAGTGGCCCCTGAACCCCAACCAGGAAAACGTGGGGAAGGTCCCTCAGCGGAGCCCCCAAGGGATTTGTGGGCCAGTGGGCACAGGCTGTTGGCATCTGTTGGGGAAGGTCCTGGTGGTCTCTGGGCAGAGGTTTGCAGAGCAAGGAGACAACAGCAGGATGCTGGCCTAGCTGACTCCGGGTGGGCCGCTTCTGGGTGGGTGGCCCGCACAAACAGCTGTGGGCTGAGGCTGCGGGCATCGGCATGTGGGCCCTGCGCCTGCCTCGCCGCCTGTGCCCCTGTGTCCCCGCCCTCCCGGGTGCCTTCCTGGCCAGGTGCCAGCTCCTTCCTACTCGGGCGCAGACTCTGTTTCCCCAGGCACAGCTCAGGTTCCGGGGCTCTGGGACCCTCTAGCAGGTCCTATATGAGCCTGCGTTTTCCTCCCATCTGGGCATTGAGGAAGCTGGCTGGGCCACAGGACCTTCCAGCTTGAGAACGTGTCCTGGGAGCTGTCATTGTGAGCCTGATGCTCTGTTACTCATTCATGCCCAGGGGTCCATCATGCCCAGGGCCGTGCCCGCCCTCTGGCTGATGGCTGCTTTCCCAGGGCCCCATCTCTGGAACCTGCCTGTGTGTGGAGGGGTGGGGGTGGCCTCTCACTGGGCAGGTGGATGGACAGCTGGACACACGTGCCTCCATCTGCAGCTGTCAGTACCACCTGTCCCAGTACACTGCTGGTGCGAGGGTGGGGGGCAGGGCGTTCGGAGCCCAGGCTGGCGTGTCCTCTGCTGTAGCGCTCGGGGGCCCAGCCCTGGGCGGGAGGGGATGGCAGCTGGGCAGGCTTGGGCCAGGTCCCCAGAGTCACCTGGCTGTCTGCCAGGGATCCCAGTCAGGTGCCTTGAGGGCGCCCCCTGCAGGCTGGGTGGCGCCCAGTTGGGGTTCCACTGATGCACCCCAGCCTGCCAGGTATGTTTTGAGGAGGTTGGTCCATGCCTGGTACAGGCTAGGTGGGGTCTTCCAGGCGCCTGTGCAGGCTGTGGGCACAGATGAGGCCCAGGGCTTGGGAGAGGTCCGGGGTCCCACTTGGGGTCTTCGGGCTGGAGGCTGTGGGTCTGGGGTCTGAGTTCCCCTGAATAGCCTCATCCAGACTGTGTCCTGCCTCCTGGCCTCCCCTCCTCCCTGGCAGCTGTCTTGGGCTGGCCTTCCTGGGCCTCCAATGTCTCTGTACCAGGAAGGGGATATCTGTCTTACAGGAAAACTGAGGCAGGGCGCTGCAGCACACACTGGGATGTGTCCCAGCCGAGTGTGGACACAGGCTGTGTGGGCTCAGAGGCTGGCTCCTGGTCCGCATCCCACTGGGTCCTGGCTGGTGTGACTGATCAGGCTTTGTGAGGAGGACCTGTGCCTGGACCCAGTCGGGCAGGCAGCCTCTAGCCTTTGTGGTCCGGGGTTTCTGCCTGGGCTGTGCCCCTGTTCTGGCTGCATGCTTGGCAGGCCTGGACGACTGTGGGTGGGTGAGCGTGGTGCAGGCCGGGGTGTATCTGCTGTGCTCGGAGGGCCCCAGAGTGTGCCTCCCTGATCCCCTTTCCCCAGCCCCTTTCTTCCAGAGGCCTGGGCCACAGTTTGGGCAACCACAAGCCCAGACTCTGCAGGCATCCCCCGGGGGGGGGGCAACCTCCTCCCATGCCCAGCTCTTCCGGGTCTGGTTCGATTTAAGCCCAAGCCCTCTTGGTGGGGAGGCAGCTGAGCGGATGTGGGGGGTGGCCAGCAGCGCTCAGGAATGTGGCCCTCCCCCTCTCCCACAGCCAGCCGCTTTGGCCCTGGGACACAGCGCCCCACCCTGGCTGGCCGCCCTCGCAGGCCCTGCTCCATACCCTGGAGGCACAAAGAGGGGGTCCTGTGCTGGCTGGTCCAGCTGCTGCCCCACTGGTGGAGGTAGAGAGGGTGCTGGACAGGCCAGTCACGCCTTGAGCAGGGGCAGGCCGTGACCCCGACTTGAGACCCAGCCTGGCCCCAGTGGAGTGGGTGGATAGGCGGGTGCTCCCCAGGAGTCCCAACTCTAGAAAGCCCCCTGGGTCTCTTTGTTAATTAAATACATTTGTTTGGTAAAAGCAACTAAAAATACTTGCTGCGTGCAGGCTGCAGAGGAGAAGAGCTGGCTAATTAACGCCCAGTTTGTTTGGGATCTGGAATACATTTCCATGCAAATGAGACACCTCTCCCCTGCCACCATTGACTTCTGGCAAGGGGCGTCCTTCATCCCCGGACCGGCCCAGCCTTGGCCTCCCCACCCCAGAGGCCCCACATTCCCTGTGGGCCCCAGTGCAAAGCCAGCCTTGTGGTTGCAGGGGCTTGGGGGGCTGCTGGGAGATGGGCTGGGACCTGGACCATAGGCACAGCCCCACTCAGGACCCTTCGCTGCCTCAGATCCTGGTGGACCTCGCCAGTCCTGGTGGCCGCATGGCCCTGCCCTATGAGAGTGTGGTGGCCCAAGAGGGCAGCCCCATCCTTCGTGACCTGGTCCTCAGTCCCAACCGCCAGTACCTCTACGCCATGACGGAGAAGCAGGTAGGTGCTGGGGGCATGCAGTAGGCACGTGTGCCCGGTGCACCTGCCCTGGGGGTGGGGTCTCCTGGCTGAGTGAGGGATGCCATCCTCCTATGTGGCTGCATAATCACAGGGACAGATACTGGCAGATAGCAGCCCTGGAGCTGGGGCCAAGGGGCGTGGGCTGCGCAGCCCTCGAGCTGCGACAAGGACTTGGTCTCTGGATCCATGACCTGGCCCAGGTCCGGCCTTCCTGTCCAGGGGTCTGCAGCCATGGCCTGGGTGGCCCAGGGTGGGCCCAGCCCTGCTCCTCGAGGCTGTGGAGCCCCTTCTTGCCTTCTGGCGACCCCGAGGCAGGTGGAGGGGAAGGTAGGGCTTGCTTTTCTGTCCCTTGAGCATGGTGGGTCCCCCTGCCCCAGGGTGCTCCGTGGAGCCTCGTGGAGCTTGCCTCTGTCCTTCACTCCTGAGCTTCTTGTTCCTCAGGGGGCCTGGGGCTGGGATGCAGTCTACTGGTGGGGGGTGATATCTGTCCCAGAGCATAGGCCTTCTGTGGTTGCTCACCCCTGTGGACCCTGGCTCTCCAGCTACTGCCTTCTGGGCCCATGTGACCTTCGGGGCTGCGGCAGAGCCACTGAGACTGGCACCAGGGAAGGCCTGAGCCAGGGCTCCCCGTGTGTGGGGTGTGGGGTAGGGCTGCAGGGCCTGACACCTCGGCCCCCCAGGTGACGCGGGTGCCAGTGGAGAGCTGTGTGCAGTACACGTCGTGCGAGCTGTGCCTAGGGTCCCGGGACCCCCACTGCGGCTGGTGTGTCCTGCACAGCATGTGAGTCTGGCAGCAGGGTGGTCGGGTGGAGGCCTCAGATGGCCTGGGTGTCCACAGCTCCTGTGTCCCCCTGGGCCCTGCGGACCTGGGGTGGGAATGTCCCCCGTGAGAGCTGGCAGTACCCCCTGCCCGGCCTGAGTGCCCACGGTCTGCAGCTGCTCAAGGCAGGACGTGTGTGAGCGGGCGGATGAGCCCCAGCGCTTTGCCTCTGACCTGCTGCAGTGTGTGCAGCTGACAGTGCAGCCACGCAATGTGTCGGTCACCATGTCCCAGGTGCCGGTGAGTGTGGCTGCTCTGGGGTGTCGGTGTGGTGGGGTGGGGTGGCCGCAGGCTCTGCTCACCTGCCTCTGCCTGTGGCATCAGCTCATGCTGCAGGCCTGGAACGTGCCTGACCTCTCGGCCGGTGTCAACTGCTCCTTTGAGGACTTCACGGAGTCCGAGGGCGTCCTGGAGGATGGTCGCATCCACTGCCACTCTCCCTCCGCACGGGAGGTGGCCCCCATCACGCGGGGCCAGGGTGAGTGCCCTCCTGCGCCTTTGTGCCCAGAGAGGCTGGGGCACGGGCATCAGTCCCCAAAGGTCACTTCTGAGGGCGGGTTCATGACAGCCGTGTCACCCGCGTCAGGGTTTTCCCCAGGCGCTCTTCTCAGCGTGGAGGAAATGCTGCGGTGCAGGCCAGAGTGGCAGTCACAGGGGATGGCAGGTGGGGTCCACAGTCTGGAGGGCAGCAGGGCAAAGGAGTGTGGTTGCTCCGGGCTTCGCAGAGCTGAGGGCAGCTGGTGGTCAGGCTGGGCAGGGTGGGGAGGCGTCCTGCCCCCTGTGGGGGTCCCATAGGGTCCAGGCGCTGGGCCGTCCGTGTGGCCCTGGTGACCTTGGTGACCTAGCCCGTGCTGCGCTGCAGGGGACCAGCGGGTGGTGAAGTTGTACCTGAAGTCCAAGGAGACCGGAAAGAAGTTTGCATATGTGGACTTCGTCTTCTACAATTGCAGCGTCCACCAGTCGTGAGTGTCCCCGCCCGCTGTGGGCCACCACTGGGGCTTTCCGTCCCTGGTCCTGGTCAGTTCTGCCCTCGTGCTGGTGTCAGGGTTGGGAGGGAGACATGGCTACTCGAGGGCAGCTGGGCAGGGCCACAAGGGAGTGGCCAGAGCATGTGGGTTCCATTGTGATCCTGGGGCCCTGGGCCAGGAGGGGAGCTCGGCTCTGTCCCTGACTGCGGCACGGCAGTGGCACTGTGGTGACACCGAAGCCCCAACAGGCAGCAGTTTGGCCTTAGAGAGCAGAGCTCTGTGGTGTTCCGGTTGTACCTTTGTTGACTGACTCCAGGCCGACTCACAGCTCTGCGTGGCGCTCTGCTGTGTGCCAGACACAGTGTGTTTTCTGGGTGCCCATTTATCCTGCCCTGTGTCTGGGCAGGGACCGCACTGGCAGGAGCCTGCGGGGCCTCAGGGTCCCTGGAGGAGCAGTGTGGCTGGCTGGTGAGGGTAGAGGCTGCAGGCCTGTGTGCAGCAGCGTGGGCGGTGTCTGCCGTGACAGCATGTCACAGACCCGGGTGGTGTGGACCCAGCCCCGCCTGGCACTGTGGGAGCTGCCCATTGCCTGCGTTTAGGTCTGAATTCGTGCAAGTGGGGTTCGGTGGGTGTTGAGGCTCTGGAGAGGAAAGCCGTGTAAGGTGGGGGAGCGAGCCCAGTGGCAGGGGGAGCAGTGCCTTCGGGCCTGGAGCAGCCTTGGTGGGGTGGGGGGGAGGAACATGTGTTTCCAGCCTCACCGGTGGCTTGCCTCTCCCGCAGCTGCCTGTCCTGTGTCAACGGCTCCTTCCCCTGCCATTGGTGCAAATACCGCCACGTGTGCACGCACAACGCCGCCGACTGCGCCTTTCTGGAGGGCCGCGTCAACGTGTCCGAGGTAAGGCTGGTGGCCCCACTCGACTGGTAGGTCACAAGAATGCTGGCCCACGAACACGTTGTGGTGTCTGGTGTTCGGGTTCGGCCACATGCCACATGGGTGTGAGCAGGCCGGGGCTGCGAGACTCGGCTACGAGTCCATGAGGCGGGGGACACCCAAAGGCCAGGCTATTGAGTTTGGAGACCGAGGGTGACAGGGAAGAGCTCGGCCACAGAGACGCATGTCCACAGCTCCGGTGGGGCAGGAGCCTGGGTCTGTGGGGCAGGGCAGGAGCCTGGGTCTGCGGGGCAGGGCAGGATGCAAGGCCTGGTGCCTCCCTCCCCGTCCCCCCACTGCCATCCGCTGCATTCAGCTTTTCTGTTCCTGGTATGACACCATCATCCGCAGACGAGACGGCAGTGGGGACCCAGGCAAGCAGCTCTGGGGGTGCTGGGGAGCTAGGCCAAAGCATCTGGGGCAGGCAGGAGCTGTGAGCCAGGTCGAGGGGAACTTGTGGCTGGTTGAGAGGGTGTAGAGGTCCCTGCAGGTGCGGCTGCCCAGGGCAGTGCAGTGGTCAGGGGTGCAGGTGGGGGGCACCCAGCACGGGACTGGGCAGGTGGATTACTCTGGAGGCCGAGGTAGCCACGTCCTCTCTGGCATCCATCTCTAACCCCTTCTTCTCCCAAGTTATCAGCTCTGGTGCAGCCTCACAAGCAGAGGGCCATGGTTAGGCATGTTGGCCTGGACAAAGTACGGGAAGTGAAAGACTCCTCCTGAGTTTGTCCACAGCGCTGGGGTCCAGGGAGGGTAGTCTGGGGAGATGAATTTGTCCCACAGCACCTCTTAGTCTCTAGCTGTATCCCAGTATACAGTGTATACAATGAAACATTTTGGAAAGCCTGGAGCGCATGATGACAAGCACAGATCTCCCTTCCTGTCTGGTTCTGGGGGTCCTGTGGGTCCTGTGCATGAGGTCCTGATTCAGCAGCTCTGTGGCTGCCCAGCCTGAGTTTCTAGGCACAGAGGTTGACGAGGTGCCTTCCCTGGGCAGCCTTGGGGCCCTGCTGTGGCCTGTCCCCCTGGAGATGATCCTGCAGTTTCTGCAGACAGGAGATGGTGTCCACTGAATTCTGACTTGGGTTGTGTAAGGAGACTCAGCCAGGCAACAGAGTTCTAAGGCGGTTTGGAAGCCCATCAGCCTCTCAGCTGGTTCCCATGCGGGAGCTGGTCTAGGACCTGGCACCCTGATCGGAGAGGACCCTGGTGCCCTCAAGGAGGGACCCAGTGAGTGCCAGGCCATCATGTGTGCTGCTGTGTTTCTGCTGGCCTTTCTCCTGGCCTCCCCCTGGGCCCCGTAGCCTTTTCCTGGGGTGACTGTGCTGGGGACAGGAGCCATCAGAACTTGCAGTGCCACTGGACCTGGCTCTGAGCTGACACCAGTAGACCTAGGCAGTCACCCTGAATGTTCCGTTGGACCAGGGCCTGTGGAGCAGGTGGCAGAGTAAGGCTTAGCACAGGCCTGACGCAGTGTGCCTAGTGGGTGCCCGCCCATCCTGCCTGCAGCTACTCCCTGAAGTCTGGAATTCGTGGTGGGGGACACACCCACTGGGTGTCTGGGACATGATGGGAAAGCGGGAGCCAGGCTGAGTGGCACCTGGAGCATAGCAGGTCACCCCGGCTCCTCACTTAGGTGTTCACTGTTGTAGTGGGTAGGGCAGGGAGTGTCCCAGTGTGGCCTCAGGCTGCTCCAAGGAGCTCGCACTTGGGACCTCAGAGGAATCTCAAAGCCGAGTGGTGGGGGTGTACACCTTATAATCTCAGCATTCAAGAGGCTGAGGCAGGAAAAGAGCCATGAGTTTGAGGCCAGCCTGGACTACATAGTGAGCTCAAGGCCAGCCTGAACTACATACAAAGACCATGTCTCAAAAAAGAAGAGAAGAATCTCAGAGGTTGAGTCTTGGTGTGTAGAGGCATGGGTGCTCCTCTGGTGTCTTGGGGAGTGCTGGGTAGATACGGCCCTCTGCATGCCAGTACCTTCCTGCAGGGGCTGCAGCCTGACTCAGGGCGTTCCGCGGGCCCTGCAGAGAGCACCAGCTTGCCTGGCGGGGCCCTTCCGGCTCTGCTCAGAGTCCACCCCCTCCCGGGCCCTGGAAATCCCTGCAGGGCTGGTGGGAGCTGTTGGGAATTGGGGAACGCGGCCTGTTTTCAGCATCCCTATTTAAAGTCAGCTCCTGGGCTCCCTCGGGTTGGCTCCCCTCGGGGTGGCCGCCAGCCGTGCTGCAAGGGCGCCGGGCCGTTGCATCAGTTATTGTTGCCGAAACACCAGCCCCCGGGGCCCTGGCTGTTTTTCTTCTGGGCTCTGGCTATTTTTACCTGCTCCCCAGGCCCCAGCTGAGAGCTGGCAGCCTCAGTGCCCCACTCTGGCTCCTCTGCCCCAAGAGCCCGTGCAGCTGCAGGCCAGATGGGCCCCCCAGGCCCCAGGGCGCCGGGGTCCTACAGCGCGGGAGCCGCCTTGGCCTCACCCCAGCCCGTCACCCACAGGACTGCCCCCAGATCCTGCCCTCCACCCAGATCTACGTGCCGGTGGGCGTGGTGAAGCCCATCGCCCTGGCGGCCCGGAACCTGCCGCAGCCACAGTCAGGCCAGCGTGGGTACGAGTGCCTCTTCCACATCCCTGGCAGCCCCGCCCGCGTCACTGCCCTGCGCTTCAACAGCTCCAGCCTGCAGTGCCAGAACTCCTCGGTGAGTGGCAGGCCGGGCCTGGGCGTGCAGGCAGGGTAGCGGGACCAAGTCGCACGGGCTTCTGGCTCCCGGGCTGGCACTTGAATTTCCCTCAGGTGTGCCAGGGCCCACTGACTGCCGTCGTGTCCGTGGTCAGACTTGCCAAGGAATTTGTGGTATACATAGCCAAGGAGAAGCCACTTTGGCTTCACGTCTACCACGGCAGTATCCTAAAAGCTGCTACTGTGTTCGTTGAGTATGGCGTTGGGGGTCTTTTCAGAAGCTTCTCTCAGTGGGTGACTGAGAGGTGTGTGTCAGAGGCCCAGGCTCAGGTCCCACACTCTTCTCTGGCTCACCGACGCTGGCCCGCCTCAGTTTCCCCATCTGTTCAGGAAGGCTGTGGGTAGGAGAGCCGTGAATTTGGAAGGGGCTTGGGCCCTGATGGGCTGAGTGGGTGGCCCTGGGTCCCAGACGGAGGCCGTGCTGAGGTGTCCCTCGCTGCCAGCAGGTCCCTGCTCAACAGCACCCTTCCCTTGCCCGCTCACACCCCACCTGTGTCCTCCATGGTTCGCACCCCATCCTCGGGTTGAACGCTGTCTCTGCCCCACTGCTCTCCCAGCCTGCCCCCCTGCCATCTTCCCAGCCCCACATCCATCTTGCCTTCCAAGTGTTTGAAGGGAAGAGGGAGGATCGGGAAGCTTGATAGGATCCAGTTAAATCCCTGCAGATAAGATGATGAATCGCCAGGCTGCCCCACGGAGACGCGGCCCTCCTGCCTCCACCCCAAGCATGGGACAGGGTTGAGGTCATCAGAAGCAGAAAGTGGGGCACAGCTGGAACACCAGGCCCAGCCCCCCAGGAGGGCCGGTTACCCCAAGAGCAGCCTGGGGAAGGGACTGAGACACAGTCCCAGGCCCAGGGATACAGGGTGGGCCTGGCAGAGTTACAGAGGAGGGTGGGAGCTGTGGTTCCTAGCAGGGCCGAGGGCACCTCGTGGTTGGAGGTGGTCTCCCAAGAGGCTGGGGTGGGGGCTGTGTGGGAAGTGGGAATCCACCCTGCCAGGGCACCACATGTGGCTGTGGGAGACAGGCTTCCTGGAGAGTGTGGGCCACAGAACCAGGAGGGAGGCCCCATGTGCTGGGGGGGGCAGGGCTGCTGGGGCACTAGTGGACATGCCACCCCCACAGCCAGCCTCTGGGCAGGCTGGTGACAGCTGTGGGCGTCAGGCCCCATGCCGGACACACCAACTCTCCTGGGAGTCTGGGTTCTAGGCTCTGCCGGGTCCAGCCCACAGCCAGCTTTGCAGGTGGCGAGGGGCCCATAGGCCCTGACCCTCCATGGTGGTCGAGAGGTGGTAGCCGGCCATTCTCCCAGCCCTGACCACTGTGCCTGCTGCCCGCAGTACTCTTATGAGGGCAACGACATCAGTGACCTGCCCGTGAACCTGTCAGTCGTGTGGAACGGCAACTTTGTCATCGACAACCCCCAGAACATCCAGGGTGAGCCCGGGGGGCTGGCCTGGCCCGGGTGTGTGGTCATGGGGTCCCACTGACTGAGCCTCCCCCTGCAGCCCACCTCTACAAGTGCCCTGCACAGAGGGAGAGCTGCGGCCTCTGCCTCAAAGCCGACCCACGCTTCGAGTGCGGCTGGTGTGTGGCTGAGCGCCGCTGTTCCCTGCGCCACCACTGCCCATATGACGCACCTGCCGCCTGGATGCACGCCCGCCACGGCAGCAGCCGCTGCACCGACCCCAAGATCCTCAAGGTAGGCCCAGCCTGCACCTGCCCACCTCCCACCTGCCCACTGCATGGCCTTCCATCAGGGATGCCTGGGCTGCTGTCCAGTGCAGGCCCCCCAGCCTCTGTCTCCCCATAGCTGTCCCCGGAAACAGGCCCCCGGCAGGGAGGGACGCGGCTCACCATCACTGGTGAGAACCTGGGCCTGCGATTCGAGGACGTCCGGCTGGGTGTGCGCGTGGGCAAGGTGCTCTGCAGCCCTGTGGAGAGCGAGTACATCAGTGCCGAGCAGTGAGTGCGGCCTGGGAGGGCGGCCTGGCCTGGGTGAGGCTCCCGGCAGCAGCTGAGGCTTGGCTGATACCCACAGGATTGTCTGCGAGATCGGGGACGCCAGCTCGCTGCGGGCCCACGATGCCCTGGTGGAAGTATGTGTGCGGGACTGCTCGCCACACTACAGGGCCCTGTCGCCCAAGCGCTTTACCTTCGTGGTAAGCCCTGCCCCTGCCACCCGTAGCTCCTTGCTGGTAGGGAAGCACCTTGGGTGCCCCAATTCTTCCACAGCCTGCATGCTATCCCTCCTCCCAGCCTGCCCATCTGGGCTGGGTC
Organism: Hystrix cristata; assembly: GCA_004026905.1. Taxonomy (NCBI): domain Eukaryota; kingdom Metazoa; phylum Chordata; class Mammalia; order Rodentia; family Hystricidae; genus Hystrix; species Hystrix cristata. The sequence continues at coordinate 38,545 of PVJO010011154.1, forward strand.
TGAGCACCCAGGAGCCTGCGGACTCCTCTGGGTCTAGGAGCAGCTGGCAGTGTGGGTGTTGTCCCTGTGTGACCCAAGAGGGATGTCTCTCAAACAAGTCCCTCTTTCTGCAGACACCGACCTTCTACCGCGTGAGCCCCTCCCGTGGGCCTCTGTCCGGGGGCACCTGGATTGGCATCGAGGGGAGCCACCTGAACGCAGGCAGTGATGTGGCTGTGTCCATTGGTGGCCGGCCCTGCTCCTTCTCCTGGTATGGGGCACAGGTGGGAGTGGGGGCCGGGGCCTGCCTGGCCTCCTGGTTCACACATTTGTGTGCCCCTCTTGTTGCCTGGGAAACGGGGTATGAAGAGCCTGGCTGGGGTGATCACTATGGAAACCTAGAGGGGAGAAGATTACCATGGAGACCAGGCTCCCTCCAGAGTGGGAAGAGGAGGGAGGAAGGGGACAGCTGGCTGGGGGTGGGGTCTGGCCTGCTAGGGGCAGGCACAACCCGGCTGCCTCCTCCCTGGCCCTCCCCAGGAGGGGGACTCCCTTGCAAACAAAATAAGTATTTTAAAAGAATTTTTTAAGAAGAGAAAAGAGATATCTTAACAAAAGCCTTGAGGCCTGAAGTGGATAATTTTAGATTAGGGATGATAATGGAACGACCCTTTAAATATTTTCCTGTGGTAATTAGCCATTATCAGACTAATCATCGGTGTTAGCTGTCGAGTAAGTGGGGCCTGGCGGCTGTAGGGCCTTCTGGCTGTGGCAAAGGAGCCGAGGGGACAGGACGCAGGTGCAGGTCGTGCTCAGCTGGCGCTCAGTGGAGATCATCTCTGTGGCCCAGTCGTGGGGATGAAGCCTCGCGTTCTAGATCTAGGACGGGCCTGGAGCGCAGGCGCCTGCCTCCTTCAAGGTGGAGGGAGGGTGCTGAGTCCCAGGATGCGATAGGAGAGAAAGGTTGGGACTCGGGCTCACTGACCCGCTGGGAAAGGACAGGTCCGTCTGTAGTCTTGAGTGGCTTCGGGTGGGAATGGGGTAGATGGGCGGCCTGGAGCTGGGGAGCCCTAGCCAGGGTCACCTGAAGAAGGGCAAGGCAGGAACACCCCGTTCCTCTGGGCCTGAGGCCAAGGAAGCAGGCACGAGGGCCAGTCCTGCGTGTCGAGCAGAGTGGGCAGGGGACCGGGGGGCCGCCCTGTGGCCAAGGGCAGGACCAGGCACTGTACCTCCTGGCAGGTGGACGCAGGGCTGCAGCTCTGCTGCAGTGGCTGTGGCTGCTTGCCATGGAGGTGCCCCACTGGGCACCAGGTGCTAGCTCACTGTGCCCTGGGGCCCCCAGGAGGAACTCCCGGGAGATCCGATGCCTGACGCCCCCTGGGCAGAGCCCGGGCAGCGCCCCCATCTTCATTAACATCAACCGCGCCCAGCTCGCCAACCCTGACGTGAAGTACAACTACACGGAGGACCCCACCGTCCTGAAGATCGACCCAGAGTGGAGCATCAACAGGTAGGCCGCACCACACTGCCCCATCCCGGTCCCATCCCTGTCTCCCTGCTGGCTGGGAGCTCTGCTGCCAGGCGCCCACAGGTGCTTCCCCGCTGGCTGTGCTGCCCTGCACCCAGAGCTTTGGCCCCATGGGTAGTTCAGGAGGGACTCCGTCTGGCCCGTGGAATGATGACTCCCCACGCCTTCTAGTGGCGGGACCCTCCTCACCGTCACGGGCACCAATCTGGCCACCGTCCGCGAGCCCCGAATCCGTGCCAAGTATGGAGGTGTCGAGCGGGAAAATGTGAGTCTGCATCCCTGCCCACCAGCTCCCCACCACCTGCCTCCCTGTACCCTAGACATGCACAGTGCTCCTCACGTGTGCCACCCCAGGCTGTGTGGAGCTCAAAGCTGAGCCGCCCTTGGCTCAGCCCACACGGCGCACCACAGGAAGGTCCACAGTGCTGGGACCTCCAGGCAGTAGCTGTATTGTGGGGTGCTGCCTGCCTCTCTGGAGCACTGGCCCAGCATCCCCCTGCTCTGTTCTCAGAGCTGCATGGTGTACAATGACACCACCATGGTGTGCCGGGCACCGTCTGTGGACAACCCCACGCGTACGCCACCGGAGCTGGGGGAACGGCCGGATGAGCTGGGCTTCATCATGGACAATGTGCGCGCCCTGCTGGTGCTCAACTCCTCCTCCTTCCTCTACTACCCCGACCCCGTGCTAGAGCCTCTCAGCCCCACTGGCCTTCTGGAACTGAAGCCCAGTTCCCCGCTCATCCTCAAGGTGGGCCCATCAGGCGTCCTGCAGGGTGCATGGCAAAGGCTGAGCAAGGTGGGCGGGCACCAGGTACAGGCCGGAGTAGGGGCTCTCAGCTCAGGTGTCCTGCTCTCTCCCACCTCCACAGGGCCGGAACCTCCTGCCACCAGCACCTGGCAACTCCCGGCTCAACTACACAGTGCTCATCGGCTCCACTCCATGCATCCTCACTGTGTCAGAGACACAGTTGCTGTGCGAGTCGCCCAACCTCACAGGGCAGCACAAGGTCACGGTGCGTCTATGTCCTGCCACCTGCCCACCAAGGACAGGCCCCCAGCTCTGGTCTCCTGGGCCCCTTGATGACCCTGTCCTGACCAGGGGCAGCCCAACGCTGTGACAGAGCCTCAGATGTGCCCCCGATTTAACCACGGCCACCCCACTTTCACCTGGTCCCCCCGCCCCCACTGCCCACTGCTGGGTCCCTGCTCAACCCCGCGCTGCCCTGGGACCCAGCATCCCATGCTGCCAGCCACTTGGGGTCCCTGCTGACAGGCTGCCACCACAGGCATGTGCCACCCAGGGTCCAGGGGCCCTGGCCCTCTGCCCTTGGGCGCCAAGATGGGCGCAGGCAGCTCCTGAGCCCCTCCACCACCCACAGGTGCGGGCGGGCGGCTTCGAGTTCTCACCAGGCATGCTGCAGGTGTACTCTGACAGCCTGCTAACGCTGCCTGCCATTGTGGGCATTGGCGGGGGCGGGGGCCTGCTGCTGCTGGTCATCGTGGCCGTGCTCATCGCCTACAAGCGCAAGTCCCGCGATGCTGACCGCACCCTCAAGAGGCTGCAGCTCCAAATGGACAACCTGGAATCCCGCGTGGCCCTCGAGTGCAAGGAAGGTCAGTCGGGGTGGCGTTTGGGGCCTGCCGGCACCTGCCCTGCTCCCCAGCCTGGCCTGTCTGCTGGATGGTGCCCTGCGGTGTTCAGCCTGGTGCCAGGGGGTGCGTGGGGGCCTGGCAGAGAAGGTTCCACCTCACAGCTGCATTGGGCCATGTGACCTCCTGGGCCTCAGTTTTCTCATCTACAGAGTGGGTGCCACGTGTGTAGGTGGGCGTGGCCAGGGCATGTGTATCCATGCCAGTTGAGTTGCTTCCATCTGTGTAGCCCGGAAGCCCTTGCTCTGTCCTTTGTTCCCACATGCGTGGGTTGCAGCCTGCACCAGCTTTCGTCCTTGAGTTGGCTGCACTGTGCTCCCAAGACGGGCTGTGTGTCCATCCTGACCCTGAGTGCGAGTGGCAGCCGTCCTTCCTGAGGGGCAGTGTGGGCCTTCTCTGCAGGGCATGTCTAGGGTGCAGTGGCCGCCATTGGGTGGCCCCCTCGGGCCTTTTTGTGGTATGTGGCTCCTCCCTGGATACCGCTTGCCTTGGGTAACATTATGGCACAGTAGACAAGCCCAGTTCCCAGGGGCCCAGTCACTGAGCTGACTCCTGATGGCTGTCCTTGGCCTCATAGCTCCCCTTGCTTGGGCCTGAGTCCTACAAAGCCTTCTGCTTAGAGGGTTGGACCCCAGTATCTGGTGTGGGGCTCAGGGTGGGGGCTGCCAGGACTGCAGGGACCACAGCTGTGCTGGCTGAGGGCCAGGAGAGGTGGCAAGAAAGGCCAGGATGGGGACACAGCTGGAATAGAGGGCTGCATGTGTGGCACAGCAGGGCCCCACAAGACCGCCCATCTCTACCCAGCATGTCACAGGGAAACCTGGGCTCACACCTCACCCCTGGCACAGCCCAGCATCTAGACCATCAACCTGTGCACTGTGGGCTGTGGGTGCGAGGACTGGGGTAGGCAGGGCCCCTCCTGGGCTCTGAGGCTGAGCCCACGGGCACTGGTGTCCTCAGAGGCACTGGGCTTGGCAGCACCTGGGGTGTGGGGCGGGAGCTGGGGCAGCCTTGGGACCAGGTATGGAGGTGCGCCAGGCTGGGTCTAGGCCCTAGGCCAGCCTGTGTACCCTGCCTTCCTTCCTGTGGACCCCAGAGAAGTCACGGTGGTTTTCGGGGAGGATGGAACCACCTTGATGATACCACTGTTTGTGGGATGTCACTGGGCACCAGGCAGTATGGAGGCACGTGTGGATGTTCTCTAAGAGACACTCATGGCTCTGGAGTCAGACACTGGCCTGGGACTTGCAGCCCTCAGGATCTGGTATGGGGTTTTCGGCAACTGTGGCAGGACTTGGACACTGCCACAGAGTGTCCAGTCTTTCGGGAGGGGGGAGTTGAGACAGAGTCTTGCTATGTAGTTCAGGCTTCCCTTGAACTCACTGCATTCCGGGGTTGCTTCAAACTCACAGCAATCCATTCTCCTGTCTCAGCCTCCCGGGGGCTGGGATTACAGGCAAGCACCATCATGCCCGGTGGGATTTAGCCAATCTTAAAACTTGAGTCCTCCATCCCAAGAGCCCCCCTGAGATTCAGGTGGCCCCATGGTGGGTGGGGTGGGCAGTCCTGGTGGAACAGAGGCAGGCGTGTCGGGACTGGGTGCGAGGCAGAGGCCTGGGCTCCCTTGGGTCTTGAGGAGGACTAGTGTCCACGGAGGCTGCCCTGGGGCTGGCCAGGTGGGGATCAGCAGACACCCAGCAGCTGCGGCGCCAGGAGATGAAGGCCTGGCTCCTAATTAAAACCCCTACTGTCCCCCGGAGCTGCCTGCTCTCCTGGCTCCTGATCAGATAGCGCGTCCCAGCGGCCAAAGCCCAGCTCATACCTCTGGAATGCTCCATGGGCTGCGGGCCTGCCTGCCTGCCTTTGTTCCCTAGAGGCGAAGACGGCTGGGCGCAGGATAGCTGTGTTTAGCAGAGGGCATGTGTTGGTGTCGCCCTGAAGCCACTGGCCCTGGGATGTCTGCCGCCCACCACCTGGCCCTTGGCTTCGCCCATTTCCTCAAGTGGTCAAAGTTGGCACCCTTGGTTAAGAGCTCCGTTGACTGCCCAGTGAGGCAGAGGACTTTTGTTAGGACTGGAGAAACTGAGGCACAGGGAGGTACCATGCTGGGTCCTGGCCCTGACACCACGCTGGCCACAGCCTTTGCAGAGCTGCAGACGGACATCCATGAGCTGACCAATGACCTGGATGGCGCAGGAATCCCGTTCCTCGACTACCGTACCTACGCCATGCGGGTGCTCTTCCCTGGGATCGAGGACCACCCTGTGCTGAAGGAGATGGAGGTAGGCGCACCAGCCACGCCCAGGCTCGGAAGGGACGGCGTGGGTCTTCTGCTTACTGCCCTGGTCCCCCAGACTGTCTAGATGTGACCTTGCTGGCGAGCTCACTGCCCCGCGCTGGGTTCGCCAGCCCGCTCCAAGTCTGCTGTGGCTGCTGGCCCTGAGCGCCGCCAGGATGTGGCCCCAAGCTCTCGAACCCAGGTGCAGGCCAGGCACGCCCTGCCTCTGTGCCACCCTCCTTCCCACCCCGTGCTGGGCTCCTGACCCGGAGGCTGAAGACATCTCCTAGCACCTGGCAGCCGTAGGGCAGAGCCTGAGCAGCCTTGCGCTCGCCCAGGTGCAGGCCAACGTGGAGAAGTCGCTGACACTGTTCGGGCAGCTGCTGACCAAGAAGCACTTCCTGCTGACCTTCATCCGCACGCTGGAGGCCCAGCGCAGCTTCTCGATGCGTGATCGCGGCAACGTGGCCTCACTCATCATGACGGCCCTGCAGGGCGAGATGGAGTATGCCACGGGTGTGCTCAAGCAGCTGCTGTCCGACCTCATCGAGAAGAACCTGGAGAGCAAAAACCACCCCAAGCTGCTGCTGCGCCGGTAGGCTGCCTGCGGGTGAGGGGCTGGGTGTTCCACACGGCCCCGAGTGAGGCTCGACCCCACCCCGTCTCTGCTGCCTCAGGACGGAAGTAGAGGTGGCAGGTGGGGCCTGCGGGCCTGGGCCCGTGGGCAGCAGGGACAATGCCACCTGCCTGTGACACGGTGTTCTGCCGCCCCCAGGACCGAGTCAGTGGCCGAGAAGATGCTGACCAACTGGTTCACCTTCCTCCTGTACAAGTTCCTCAAGGTAGGCCGGCAGGCAGTGGAGGGTGCCCCACGGTGGGGGTCAGATGACGGAGGTCGTCCCGAGCAGGGCACTCCAGGGAGGTGCTGAGGAAGTGGTCACAGATGGGGAGCAGCCCAGGCAGCATCACCCCAGGACAGGCGTCTGTCAGCATCCTGCACGTCTTTGCCGTCCGGCCCTCGCCCACAGGCCACCTCAGTGGCTGAGCTTGGCTTGGGACACTGGCGCAGAGCCCAGGGGAGGCAGGGCCTGGGCGAGGGCCTCAGAGGCTCCGGGCTGGCCTGAGGTTCCCTGGGGCTCCACGTGCTGCCCATTGTGGGGGAGCAGTGGCCGTACTGGCCTTCCCCTGGCTTTCCGGAGCAGCTTCCCCAGGCCAGCAGGTGCATGCTGGCCACCCTTGGGGTGGGCTGGAGCCCAGCTGGATGCAGGACCCATGGACTGTTTTCGGGTTGGAATGGTTGAACTGAGTGCCTGTACCTTAGACACTGGGACACACAGATTCTGGCATCTGGCTTCCTTGAAACAGCGAGAAGGCAGAACAGAGGGGCCCTGCATCGAGCGTGGCTGGCAGGCAGTGTTAGCACAGGCTCCTGCCTGCTTGTCAAGGCCCGCTGATGCTCTGAGAGGCACGTGACAGGCATTGTAGCCTGGTGGTCAAGGGCAGGTGCTGGTGACTGCCTGAGTCCAGCATCCCTGTCTCATGGGCTCTGGGGATGTCTGGCCTGCTTCCGTGGGCTCAGAGGAGATAGGGTGACAGGCTTGTGAATGTGTTTACTCGCCGGGAGGAGAGGATGGTGGATGAGAGATGCAGGCTCTGGGCAGGCGGGACTGGGCGGAGGGCAAGCAGCAAGGGAGGAGAGGTGTGCACGCAGCAGTCTCTGGCCCACAGTGAGTTCCCAGAAAGCTAGAGCACTGTTACCATGCAGAACTGGTCAGGCAGCTCAGAGGCGGCTGCTTCCTGTCAGGACAGTCTGCAAAGAGGGGTGACTCATCTCCATGCTCGCTGAGTTGGGCTCTGTGAACCCTAGAAGCAGCATGGTGCGGCTGAAAGGGAGCTGCGGCTGGGCTGAGCAGGGCTGAACCTTTGCCGACCCTGCTGGATCCGAGTCTGCACCTGGAGGGACGGGGTTCAGCACAGCAGAGCCAGCCTGAGGCCGGGGCTGGGTTCTGGCTGGCTCCCACCTGGGAGGGTCCCTGAGCCTGGCCTGGGCCCGCGCCTGTCCGCACCTCTGGCCGTTCACCTTTGCCACGAACTTTTTTTAAAGATAGACTATTTTTTAGAGCAGATTGTGGCTCCCAGTGAAATTGAACCTGAAGTACAGAGATCCCTCATATTCTGGGATCGCTCACGTGCCAACAGTCTTTGAACTACAGTGGATTGGCTTAGGATTTTCAGGTTTACTGTGGTGCAGACAGGAAATGCAGTCAGTACAACCGTGTCGAAGGCAGGAGTGTGACCCTTCCTGCCTAGCAATGTGGAGACAGTGCTGTCTCACGAGGTTGGGCAAGTGGTGCAAGCTTTGATGCTCAATAGAGTGGTGCTTTTTTTTTTCCACGGTACTGGGCATTGAACCCATCACCTTTGCACGGAGCTACATTCTCAGCCCTTTTTAAATTTGGGGGCTGGGGATTTAGCTCAGTGGTTAGAGTGCTTGCAAGTGCAAGGCCCTGAGTTCGATCTCCAGCACCAAAAAAAAAAATTGTTTTTAAATTTAGGACACTGTCTTGCCTAGTTGCTCCGTCCTGTCTCAGCTTCTCAGATGTGCACCACCAGCCTTGGCTAGTTCTAACAGAGCATCGTTACGATAAAATTTATCATCATCAGCATTTTTAAATGCACCATTCAGTGGTATCAGGTGTATTCACGATACCACCATTTCCACAAGTGTGGCTATTTCCGTGGTCCATCTGTAGAATCGTTTTCTAAAACCGAAACCGCCCAACCGAAACACCCAGCTCCTCATTTCTGCCCCCCACCCGGCAGCCCCCTGCTCTCCACCTGCTTTCTGCTCTCCACCTGCTTTCTGCTCTCCCTCGAGGACCCCTGTAGGCAGAATCGCCCCATCACTCAGCACAGCATGGAAGCAGCTCCCCTGCCCCATCTGTCAGCAGAGCTTGGGCTGTACAGCGGTGCCGGCGCCCCTGCCGCCGGGTCCGTTACCCACAGTTGCCTGCAGCCTGAGGGTGTGAAATGGAAGACGTTGCGTGGGTTTTAAGTTGCGTGCCATCAAGAAGCAGGGTGGGCTTGCACACTGTCGTTCCTGGAGCATGAGCTGTTCCTTTGTCCCAAGCACCCACCCTGCACATGCTGCCCGTCTTTGTTCATGCGATTGCTGACCTGGTGATCAGGCGCCAGCTCACTCACAGTGTCGCATGCTGGGCTTTGGGTGAGCCTGTTAACCCTACTCCAGGTTCAGGGCAGTGAGGCCGGCACTCCAGACGTGGCCGAGAAAGGCCATAAAGTGTGTCCTTTAAGTGAAGGTTCCTGACATAGCAAGGAAAGGAAGGAAGCACACACCGAGGTTGCTAAAATGTACAGTAAGGACGAATCTTCTGCCCACGAAATTGGGAAGAAGGATAAAGAAATTCATTCTGGATTTGCCATTGCACCTTGAACTGTGGAAGTTACAGCTGTGGTGTGTGATGGGTGCTCAGTCAGATGGAAAAGGCCCCCGTCTGTGGGTGGAGGCTCAGCGAGGGGTCCCGGAGGTGGGTGACTCCGAGCTGCTTGCGGAGTAGGCTTCGACTTGGGGAAACCCAGCAGCCAGGACTTAGTACTGTGCAGTGTGTCTGTGGGGATCTGGAACAGGTCCCCTGGGGTGTTCTGCTGCAGTATCACACACACACTTACGTGTATTTCTTTTTCCTGCCTTACAAAGTAGCAGGAGGGTCAAGAGACGGGTGGACGGGGGAGGGAGGGAAAGGAAAGGAGATGAAAAAGGGTGAAACTGTGTTACGTTCATGCACCAACTCCACGAGGAGCACAGTCCTTATGTGCCACACACGTGTACTAATCAACTAAAATTTGAAAGGAAAAAAAGGAAGGAAATTCAGGCTATAACACGAATGAACTGTGAGGTCACATTCTATTTTTAAACAACTCAAAACATCTTTTTCGTTCCTTGCTGTCTCTAGAAACAGCTGTACCCAAGAAGGGACCCAAGCTCACTTAGCACAGCTCACCGCAAGGTGAGGAGAAAGGGTGAGCTCCCCGCCCCCGGAGCCCCACGACCATCAGCATGCTGGTGCGCGTCCTTCCAGTCTGGCTTCTGAACGGAAGCACCTGTTGATAGAGTCCGTGTGTGTGCGTGCATGCGTGTGTGTGTGTGTGTGAGAGAGAGAGAGAGAGAGAGAGAGAGAGAGTAGGGTCTCACGACTTAGTCCACACTGGTCTCAGGCTCCCTGGCTTAAGGGATCCTCCTGTGCAGCCTCCTGAGTGGCTGGCACACCCTGTGGGCCGGGGCAGGTGTTCGCTGAGATCTGCAGTAAGAATGATGGCGTGAAGCTAAGCCCGCTGATGAAACTCTGCTCCAGCCTGAGCGGCTTTAACATTCGGAAACCCTGTGTCAGCGTTTTCCCCGTCGTCCGGCACCATGCCCACACGCTCTTCTCCTAGCCCCTTGGGCAGAGTGCCAGAGCCACCTTGACGGTGAGGACACAGCTGTTGCCTAACGCACCACAGTGCAAATGTGTTGTTTGTTTCGCCGGCGTCGGGAGATGATCCAGGCCCTCGCCCACAGCAACAGCACCCAGCCTGCTTTCCACTCGCTGTAATGGTGCCAGCGCTGCCGAGTCCCATGGAAATCGCGCCTGGGTCAGGCCAGGCTCCTCGGCCCGGGCAAACGCCGGCGTCATCAGCCCTTCCACCTTTGCTGGCCTGAGACTGCACATCAGTAGCCAGTTGCTTCTGTTGGCATTTTTTTTTTTTTTGCAAGATGAGCATCTTTTCGTGTGCTTAATCAACAACTTTTTTTTTTGAAGCCAAGTTTGCAAATTTTTTTATCCTTCGCACATGTTTTTACGATTATTTCTTTAATAGTGCGGCTCTTTAAAAAATACTCACTTTCACTTTTATGGCTCATGTGATAGCCAAGAAATGATTTGGACTTATATGTGGTGCGAGGTGGGGATCTGTCTTGATTTTCGCACAAACTGAAGAAGCACTTACCTACCAACATTTATTAAATTGCCCTTTCTTGAATTATCTTATTACATGTAAAGGGTGCTTTAAAATAGTTATTTATTTCTTGTGGTCCTGGGGATTGAACGCAGGGCTTTTGCACTGAGCTACATCCCCAGTCCCCCTTTTTTGTTTTGCTTTCTTTATTATTATTATTTTCTTTTAAGTTTTGAGACAGTGTTCGTAAGTTGCCCAGGTAGGACCTTGAACTTGCACTCTTCCTGCCTTGGCCTCCCAGAGTGCAGGGATTACAACGGAAGTGGCACTCTTTCTTAGGCAGTTTCTGCATGTTCTCAGCTGGGGCTTGGTGGAACCTGAGTTCCTTCTCCTCCCCCCACTTTACAAGAAACTGAGGTCCAGAGAGGCTTTAGGTTCTGGGCCTCCCTCCGACAACCATAGAAACTCAGCTGTACCCCTTCCACTTTCTGCAGAGTCCAGGCCTGGGAACCCTCCTGTCCCTGGGTCCCCCTCGTCAGGTGGCATTTCCAGGAACAGGCCCCCATAGATGGCTCTGCATCTAGATCGCCTCCTTCCCTCCTCCCTGCTGACTTAATGAAGCCAAGTTTGCAAATGAAACATAATTTCCAAGACAGGCATGTTGTTTGAAGGTCTCAGGCTGAGCTGTGCTTGCGGCCGTTCCTCAGCAGCTGTCTCTCTAATTACTGCAGATGCTAACGAGGTGCCCAGAGCATCTGGTTACAGGGCCAGAGCTGCCCACCTGCCAGGCCCCAGGTGGCGGGAGGTGGGCACTCACCTGCAGATGACACGGCAGGTGGAGGCAGGTGGAAGCGTCGGTGGTCGAGGCAGCCCTTGAGGGCCACGGGACCTGGCTGAGCACCGCTGCTGGCCTTCTGCACTCCGCTGTACAGTCTGAACCTTTCCGTTCATTTGTTCTGTTCCCTGGGCCGGCCCTGCTGTGTGCTGGGTGTCTGGTCTCTGTGTATGCGGATGAGCCCAGGCCCTGCCCTGAGGCAGCAAGGCGAAGGGACTCTGGATGGTCCTGGTCCTGGAAAGGCAACCGTGGGGCCGCGGGCAGGAGCGGGAGGTGGCCCTCCCGGCAGTGGTTTCGGGGTCCCTGGGCCCGGGTCGGGGCAGAGCCGCCCCACCAGCCCCGAGGCCCAGACTGTGGACTGCTGTGCCCTGGGTTCGCAGCTCTGCCTGACGAGTGACTCAAGAGCCAGCGCCTGACTGATTGCTCTGACTGATGCGAGGCTCGGGCAGGAGGCCTCTTAGCAGCGTGTGCCCTCTGCTCCTGCCTGGCCGCCTGTGTCCGCTCGGTGCTCCCGTGGCTCCTGGCCGTGGCTTATTTAGGGTCTCATCCACGTGTGTGGGGTGCCGGCTCTGCCGTGCGTCTGTTGTCCCGCTCAGTCCTCCTCGGGCCCTGGCACAGGGTCTTGCTTACCTCCTACGAGGAGCCGGCACGAGTCGCCATCCCTTCTTGCCTGGAGGGTTGGTGGGTCCTGGCTGTGCCTCACGCCCTGGCCCCACAGGAATGCGCGGGGGAGCCGCTCTTCATGCTGTACTGCGCCATCAAGCAGCAGATGGAGAAGGGCCCCATCGACGCCATCACCGGTGAGGCCCGCTACTCCCTGAGCGAGGACAAGCTCATCCGGCAGCAGATCGACTACAAGACTCTGGTGAGTGTGGCCCTGTCCCATCCCCTGTCCCTCCCCCAGCCAGTAAGGCCAAAGGTGGGGTCTGATGCTGCCCTCCCCTCCCCCACAGACCCTGAACTGCGTAAACCCCGAGAACGAGAACGCACCTGAGGTGCCGGTGAAGGGGCTGAACTGCGACACCGTGACGCAGGTCAAGGAGAAGCTGCTGGATGCTGTGTACAAGGGGGTGCCCTATTCCCAGCGGCCCAAGGCCGGGGACATGGACCTGGGTGAGTGGAGTGGCGGCCTCGGGGCTGGGGTTCCAGGCCGGGCACCTTGTGTGTGCTGAGGTATGGGGCAGGGTGTGGTTGGGGCACAGCTGAGCTGGTGGGCAGCGGGGCGGGCCCCTCATTGGTTGGTGGTCTGGTCTACGGGCAGCCACAGGGGAAGGGATCATGGGGCAGGGCAGAGTCTGTGGGATGAGGGCCTCTGGGCCTGGGGGGGTCACAGAAGGCCTGAGGGGGAGAGTGCAGCATGGTGTAGGGTGCTCACCCTGTGATGGCCTCAAGTTCCTGGCCTGGAGTCCAAGAGTCAGGGCAGGAGTCAGGCCCAACCCCAGGGGCCGAGCCAGTGGCTGGGGCCCTTCCTGTTCAAGGCCCTTCCCTAGCACCACATGGGCCGTGGTCCAGAGAGGAAGCGAGGCCCTACAGCCCCGCCCTCCAGTGCCCTGCTCCCCACAGAGTGGCGCCAGGGCCGCATGGCGCGCATCATCCTGCAGGACGAGGATGTCACCACCAAGATTGATAACGACTGGAAGAGGCTGAACACGCTGGCCCACTACCAGGTTACTGTCCGTCAGGGAACCAGGCCGTGCCTCCTTCAGGCACCACAGAAGACGGGCCACCCTGGGGCCAGCAGCAGGTAGCAAGGAGGGGCAGAGGTCTGGGTGCACTGTCCCAGACCCTCACTGGGCATTGTTCCGGCAGCCTGGTTCTCAGGGAGGTGACCCACCTCCGGGCACAGGGGCAGTGGTGTCACTCAGCCCCCCAGGGTGGGCAGGCATCTCCGTAGCATCCTGTGGAGTCATCGTGTCCTTGCTGTCTGCCCACAGGTCACGGACGGGTCGTCAGTGGCACTGGTGCCCAAGCAGACATCTGCCTACAACATTTCCAACTCCTCCACTTTCACCAAGTCCCTCAGTAGATACGGTGAGGGGGCCGGGCAGGGACAGCAGGTGGCCCTGGGCTGGGCAGATGCCAGGACTCAGAGGACACAGTCACAGCCTGCATTTGGGTTCTGGAGGCTGTGCCGCTCACTCCTGTGGCATGCATCCACCCTGTAATGCTGCCTGCTGGCCTCCACAGCTGTCCCCAGCAGCCCAGGGAAATGGGGGCAGGTCCCCGGGATCCAGATGAGGCAGGGCTGGGTGCAGCCATGCATGTGGGGACGCAGGCCACCCACTGACAGGCCTGGGTCCCGCAGAGAGCATGCTGCGCACAGCCAGCAGCCCCGACAGCCTGCGTTCACGCACGCCCATGATCACGCCTGACCTGGAGAGTGGCACCAAGCTGTGGCACCTGGTGAAGAACCACGACCACCTGGACCAGCGTGAGGGTGACCGTGGCAGCAAGATGGTCTCGGAGATCTACCTGACCCGGCTACTAGCCACCAAGGTAGGCGGCAGCCGTGGGAGGATGGCGAGGCCCCAGCTGAGGGTTCCAAGCTGGGAGCAGGCCCTGCTCGGGTACTTGAAGGGGTGCTGGTGCCCGGCGGAGCCCCGGAGCCCTGTGCTCTGGCCTGCACACAGGGCACGCTGCAGAAGTTTGTGGATGACCTCTTTGAGACCATCTTCAGCACGGCGCACCGGGGCTCGGCCCTGCCGCTGGCCATCAAGTACATGTTCGACTTCCTGGACGAGCAGGCCGACAAGCACCAGATCCACGACGCTGACGTGCGCCACACCTGGAAGAGCAACTGGTAAGTGTGTGTGTGGAGGCAGGTGTGTCGCACCCTGTTTGGGCAGCCGTGGTCCCTGCTCCAGCGAGAAGCTGAACCGCTGCAAGGGTGTGGCTACTCCTGGGCCTTCGCCACCCAGGGATGTCACACCCTTCCTACCTGGCTGTGGGCCTATCCTCTGCTCCAACCTAGCACACCCCTCTGGTGGAGGAGTTACATGTGTGTATGGGGCTGCTGTGAGAGATGAGGCTTGGCTGGGTGCAGTGAGGACAGCGGGTGCTCATGGTGTGGCGCTTGTAGCCTGGGCCAGGGATGGCAGAGGGGCTTGGCAGAGGAGAGCAGAGCCACTCACGGCATGGTAGACAGGAAGCAGAGCGAGGGGAGGAACCAGGAAGGGAGATGCACCCTTCCAGGCCACACCCTCAGTGATCACCTCTTTCAACTAGGCCCTCCCTCCTAATAGCAAGTCAGCTTTGAGCCCCCATATCCAACCACCTTCCAGAAGCCCCACCTACGGGCACACGAGGCTCTTGGGAGACATCTAGTTGTAAACTGTAACACAGTGTCACTTGGCAAGGCCATGGGACAGTGCTCATAGAACCAGTGGACACATGGACCCTTGGGCTCCACCGTGCTCCGCAAAGCTCAGCTGCCTCTCCTGAGTGGCTCCCTCCGCAGAGCACCCACGTCGTCAGCACCCTGGCTTCAAGCACTGGTGCACCTGGGGGACCAGCCTTGCCTAGCCCAGCCCTAGCCTCACAGAACCAGGCTCCTGCCCGAGGCATGATCCCTTCTGCACACCTGGAGACCTGCAGGAGGAGTGCACTGACCGACAGCTGCTCGGGTGGCTGGACGCTGTCTCAGCAGAAGGGCTGCTCCTTCTCGCTGTGGGATCCCCACATCCCCTCCACAGCCTCCCTCCCCTTTTTCGGACACATCCAGCACGCACCCACTATTGCACACCCTCCGAGCTGCTAGCACCTTGCTCCCTGGAGCTCCTGACCAGCAGCCACACCCCACCTTCCTGCGCTGAAGCCCCCAGGCAGTCTTTACCCCATCCTCGTGGGAGCCCTGGGCCTTGGGGCTCTGGCTTCTTCCTCCTGGCTCTTCCTGGGACTCTGATGGAGCGATTCCCAAACCTAGGGTGCAACCCACCCCTCCCCTGGCCATGCAGAAGAGGCCTCATGGTGACGGGGATGGGCATATGGGCAGCACGCTGAGGCACCCCAGCCAGGACAACCCTGCACATGGAGGGTTGTGGACCGCGTTGTCCAGGGTGGCAGTCACCAGCCATGTCTGGCTGCCGAGCATTTGGCATGTGACCGGGGACCTCGGTTTTCAACTTCATTCGGTGGCTCGTGCTGGCCATCTCTGTGGGGGTGACTTGGGCCAAGGCTAGGGCTCCTTAGCGATGTGTGCTGGGTCTGTGCGTCCTGCCTCGTGCCGTATGACTGCATACACCATGGGCATGGGGGTGGTGCTGTGTGGGAAGCGCCGGGCTCAGGGCTCTATCTCCACCCAGGCGCCTGCTCATGCAGATGGCGCCATGCTCTTTGGAAACTGGGGTCAGAAGGCTGTGGGGCGGTGCCCGGCCCCTCCTGTGCTGTTCAGGGCAGGGGGGCCCTTGGGTGGCAGCTGACCCCCGGGCCACGTGTCTGCAGCCTGCCCCTGCGCTTCTGGGTGAACGTCATCAAGAACCCGCAGTTTGTGTTCGACATCCACAAGAACAGCATCACGGATGCCTGCCTTTCGGTGGTGGCCCAGACCTTCATGGACTCCTGCTCCACCTCGGAGCACAAGCTGGGCAAGGACTCGCCCTCCAACAAGCTGCTCTACGCCAAGGACATCCCCAACTACAAGAGCTGGGTGGAGAGGTGCGGGGCAGTGGGCATGGGAGGGCCATGGCGGGGGTGGGGCGGAACCCTCACTCCCTCCTGGCTGCCCCCAGGTACTATGCCGACATTGCCAAGATGCCCGCCATCAGTGACCAGGATATGAGTGCCTACCTGGCTGAGCAGTCCCGGCTGCACCTGAGCCAGTTCAACAGCATGAGCGCCCTGCACGAGATCTACTCCTACATCACCAAGTACAAGGACGAGGTGAGCCGCAGGAGTCTGGGCGCAGGCTGGAGGGTGGCTGCCTCCGCAGGACCCCTCCCGCTGCCCCTGGATCAGTGGGCATGGCAGGGGAGAGGGGGTGGCAGCACCTTCCCTGTCCCCAGCAGGACCCCTGACAGGGCTCACGGGGCTGGAGGTGGGGGAGGGACGTCTGTGTGGGGGGTGCCTCCTTCCGTGTTTTCTGCCAATTTGGGATGAGGCTACAGAGCCTCTGTTTCTGCACACAGGACAGCCGACTCCTGGGCTGTGTTTGGGGGCCACAGGCAAGGCAGGCACAGTTGATGCCAAGGCACTGAGGCTGGAGTGGGCTGGGTGGCTGTCTGCAGGAGGCCCCAGGGCAGTCAGGGCTGTTTTGGGAAGGGAACTGTGTCCAGGTGTGCAGGCTTCAGGGCACTTGGCACTTGGCCCTCTTACCCGAGTGAGGTGGGGGCCCTGGAGGCTCAGAGGCAGAGGGCTGGGGGTGCGTGCTGGGTGGCTCTGGGTGGCCCAGGTGAGAGGACAGGCAGCCGGCCAGAGGTGGGGAGGCTGCGGGAAGCACCAGTCTGAGGCCTGGAGGGAAGGGCAGCCTTGTGCCCACTTGCGGAAGAACTCTGTGTCTCATGTGGCTGGTGACTGGGGTGGCTGTTGTTGGACTATCTCTGAGCCTCGCCCGACTCCCCTGCACCCGCAGATCCTGGGGGCCCTGGAGAAGGATGAGCAGGCGCGACGTCAGCGGCTTCGTAGCAAACTGGAGCAGGTTGTGGACACGATGGCCCTGAGCAGCTGAGCCCCGGCTGGTGACCGCCCCAGAGGAGGCGGAGCCAGAGGGCTGTGGATCAGGGCCCTGGAGACAGCAGCGCCCACCGTGCAGAGAACCAGGAGGTGCTTGAGGCTGGCACATGGCCGCCGGCCTCCCTTCCTGGGCCCTCACGGCGTGGCCAGGCTTTTAGCAGTGTGGGTGTGACAGTACCTGCCTGGCCACCTCTGCCCAGGATGACCTTCCTGGGGCTGGGTACCCAGAGGGCGGCCGGCCGGCCCTGCCCGGGACCTTTGCTGCCTGTGAGAGTTGCCTGGGTGCCCGCACGGGAGTGGAGGTGGCCTCCGCGGGGTGAGGCCCAGGCCAGAGCACCCAGGGAGGGGCAGCAGCCTGCCTGCCTCCCGGAGGCAGCAGTCACATTCTCCCAGCTTCTACTAGTGGACCAAGTCTGAGGATCGGGTGCGCGGCTGGCAGCTGGAAGCTGGCGGGAGGGGCACAGGCCTGGGGCCAGCGAGATGAGCCAAAGCCATCTTGCCTTCCACGTCCAGCACCCCGTGCTCACTGCCCCTTGCTGTCCTCAGATTCACCGCGTGCTCTGCGCGGCAGAGGCCAGCGCGCCACATCCACCTGTCTGGGAGACTCTGTCCCCTCCTGTGGAGGGGCTGCCCATGGCTCTGAGGGACTTGTGGATGGACAGATGGACAGGCAACCTCCTCTGTCCTCAGGGCTGTGCCTCTGGGAGCCTCGGGGCCTGGGGCTCCAGCCAGAGCGCATGTTCCCGTTATTTATTCCCCTCACCTCTTGCTCCTGCAGGGTCACCCGAAGGTGGGTCAAGCCCCCCCCCACCATGGAGCCCTCAGGGGTGCTGCCCTCGTCGCTCTCTGCCCCCTCCCACCACGGCTTCCACTTTGGCCCTTTCTGAGCAGCGGGACACTGGGGACTGTTTTTGTTTTTAAAGGGAGACAGGAAATCCCACTGCCCTCTGCCAGGGCGGTGAGAGCAGAGTACTTGGGCCCCGCTGGATTGGACGGCTTGGGCATGATGACGGGCAGGGCCTGAGAGCCTGGAGTCAGCTACCGCCCCCTTGCCCTCTGTAGGCAAGAGAACGAGTTTTTAACGGAACCCTGTACATATATACATATGTGTGTGTGTATATATATGTGGCTCTGGCCTCATCTCCAGCCCCAGTGGGGTACTGTATAGTTAAAAAGGAGAATTCTGAAAAGTGATTTAGGAGAAAACTCAGGCGGTGGGAAAGCACTACCAGGCGGCACGGAGAGCGGCCAGGTCTCTGGGGCTGGAGCAGAGCCCCAAAGCCTGGCCGTCTCCACCCGGCACCCCACATTTGCTGTGGACGAAGGAGTCAAGAGCCCCAACCTGCTGCCGGCCCCTGAGAGCTTGCGGGGTGTGGGGGGCCCGTGGATTTGCATGATCGTGCTAGCGTTTAGTCTGAGTTGATCTTTTTCAAACTGCAAGTGTTGAATCTAGAGGTGGTTAGACCCTTTTTTATGTTTTTTTAAAAAATTAATCAGTCACTTGTACAAGCAAACAAGCAACCTGCCCCCTTTTCAAGTTCACTTTTTCGATGGTACTAAAGATTCTAACGGATTTTAAGGGACAGCTAACTGTGGCCAGACCCGGCCCTGGCCTGAGGGCGGTGTGCCCGTGCCCATGGCCCCCAGCCCTGGGGTCTCCCTGGCAGCGTGAGCTGGCTGGCCAGGGCTCCTGGGAGGTCAGGTCCGGAGCCGCTCCCTGCTGAGGGAGCAGGCTTGAGGTTGGTGAACTTCTGACTCAGGGAGCTCTTCCACCCTACGGGGCGCCGAGGGGCCTGGGCATCCCGCTCTGTGCCACGTCCCACCCTGCCAGCCCCTCTCTGGCCAAAGCTGTGGCCTGCCCGGCTGGGGCTGTCATCCTTATGTCCTCCAGGATTCCCTTCCCTGGCATACCCGTCCATTCTGATGCCTCCTGGCTGTGCCTGGGTGGAGCCTCAGTTTCCCCCAAAGTCTTCCCTGGATGCTGGCTTCAAGTGGAAGCCCCCAGTACTTCCAGTCCTGCCCGGGCTGTGTCAGCCCCTCAGCTCCCCCACACCTTCCACTACAGCTCCACCCACCTGTCCTTGGGCCCCCTGGCTGCTCCTGCCCTGCTGGGTCCAGCCAGTTGGCCTCATCACGTGGGCATGTGGTGGGCACTGGTGGGCAGTAGGAGCACGTGACCACCCAGCCCTGGCCACGGCAGAGCTCACGGCATCTGCTCACAAGCACTTTAGCAAACCTGTTTACATGCGCATCAGTCCAGCTGACTCTAAGTATGCTGTGTCCGAAGACAGCAGGCCTCCCTCGAGTGTCTCCATGGGGCCCACACCGCTTGCCAGGTCCTGGACTTAGGCCCTCCTTTCCTCTAGTCATTAGTCCCCATGGTCCCCAGTCTGTTGCACACTATGGGCTGGGCCAGGTACCCTGCAGTCACCTCCTGGTGGCCTCTTCCTGGGTGCTGCGAGCTCCAGGGTGGGCCGGGGGCCTGATCGGAGACCACCATGTGCTAGGCAGCGAGATGCCCAGGACCGCCTCTGCTGCCCGCGCAGGGTGGGTGCTGTTGGTATAGCCACTTGCCGTGGCCTTGCTGCTCCCAGCCCCTTCTACCCCACCTGCCACTCTGCCCCCTCCCCGCACGCAGCCTGCAGGTGCCCAGCAGCTCACACCCGGGCGCCAGCACCTCCAGCTGGCCCTGCACCTCCTGGCCACCTACCTGTTTCCCCCTTGGCCAGGGGATCGTGGGAGGGGGGTGTGGAAGAAGGGTGTGGGTACCCCAGGATGCACAGCATAGAGCCCCAGGCTTACACGGGGCCAACCCCTGCCCTCCAGTCCCCACATCCCTCCCAGCCCGAATCTGATGGCTCACTTGTTGGTGCTACACAAGCTAGAATAGATATATTTAGAGAGAAAGAGAAAGATATTTTTAAGACGAAGCCCACAATTAGCTGTCCTTTAATGCCACAGAGTCCCCACCCAAAAGAAGAACGGTCACTTGAACGGGCTGAGCTCCGGGCCCTCGGTGCTGCCTCTGGAAGCAGCTCCGCTGACCGGTGCTCAGGCC
Organism: Hystrix cristata; assembly: GCA_004026905.1. NCBI lineage: Eukaryota > Metazoa > Chordata > Mammalia > Rodentia > Hystricidae > Hystrix > Hystrix cristata. The sequence goes on from PVJO010011154.1 coordinate 58,499, forward strand.
GCAGATGTGTAAATATATGGCGATTTCCTATTTTACTGTTCTTCAGATTTAGTACTTGTAAATAAACACACATTAAGGAGAGAGTAAACATTTTTGCTAAAGCTCCTGGCTCCGGGTTTCCTTGCCGAGAGGTGTCGGGCCTCGGGACACGTGGCTGGGGAGTCGGGTGGCTGCAGCAGTGTGACACAGCCACCCTCAGGACAGGTAGGGGATAGTGCTGGGGCCCTGCCTTTGGCACCCAGCAGGGTAGTGAGTGAAGGTCACACCACAGATGGTGGCCCCAGCACCTGCGATCTTCGTGTCAGAGTGCTTAGGCTGAAGCAGGAGGATTTCTGTGCGTTTGAGGCTGGCCTGGACTGTAGAGCGAGACCCTGTCTCAAAAAGCAAAAACAACAACCAAAAGCAAGTGCACAGTCTCGGGCGCCTGTGGTCAGTGCCCTCAGGGCAGATGCTGGGTCTCTCGGATAGGGCACTCGGCCCTGGCGAGACATTGCCATCTGAGACTGGAGACCAGCACCCGTTTGTGGGAGGCCCCGGGTGACTTGCACGCCCATCAGGATGTGCATCCCAGCCTGGTCCCCACCAGTTGTGCTGGGGCAGGGATCCTGGGCCTTGTCAAATGCAGATTCTGACCCCAGAGCGCGAGGCCGGTGAGCTCGGTGACCTGGGGTGGTCATCTGGGACAGAAACACTGTCTCATCCCAGAGCCCTCCATGTCGGTGGCCATGTGGCTGAGGAGCCTGCTGGGAAGTGTGGGCCTTTCCTGCAGACCCTGCTCACTCATGGTGCCGAAGGTGCTGGGGGGCCAGACAGGGTGGAACTCTGGCCTGGGCCCCATCCTGGAACTCATTTCATCACTGCAGACGGGGTGGCCGCACCTCCACTGGCTGGTACAGTGCATCCAGGGCGTGATGGTCTCCGCCCACATCTCCAGGCAGGGCTAGTCCATGCCCATGGTGCCCTCAAAATCATGTGGCTACTGAGCCTGCCGGTGCGGAGACTCGTCTGGCCTGCCCAGGACCCTGTGAGGTTGGAGTCATCCTCAGCCAGAGCCCAGGGAGCCGCAGCACGCACAAGTTGCTCAAGACGCTCTCCGCTCACTCCCAGGGCACTGGCAGTGGTTCATATATCATCATACACACCGCCTGCTCCCGAGCAGTCCCCTCCCGACAGCCGGGACTGCAGGCGCCAAGCTCAGCCACCGGCTCGGTTGCTGAAGAGAAATCAGGGTAATCATGAGATTGCATCGGAACAAATTTAGCAAACGTGGTCCTGCTCAGAGTGTGATGTAGCCCATTCTCACTGCTCGATCCTCTCCAGCTTTCCTGCACAATCAGTCCTGCCTCAGTTACCTTCATGAGGCATGTGAGGGAAGGCTTGGGCCCCACCACCCTAAAATCAGATGGTGGCAATCAGCCCTCACTGCTCCAAGGTGATCAGGCGTAATTATGCAGATATGGCACCTCCTGATTGCTGCGCACTTCACATCGCTCCTTGCTCATTGGAGGCATGAAGACTTACAGACTGTCAGGGCTGGGGCTTGAGGCTGCTGGAGCCTGATCAGGGGCCTGTGCATGCAGAGGTGCCCTTTGGCACGTCAAGAGCTCTTGGTCCTCCTGCTCCCCAGGGTCCCACAGCAGCCACTGATGGTGGCAGGGATTAAAAAAAAAGGCCAGGGCAAATAAACAGGGTGACTGCAGATGGACACAGGTGCCATGAAGCAAATCTAAGGGTGGCATGCAGGGGATCGCTGGGAGCTGGGGGGGTGGCGCATGATGGAGCCAGAGCTGTGGGACAAGCAGGAGCCAGCCACGGTGATGTTATTGGGGACAGTGTTCCCAGGGGTGGGAAGGGCCTAGGCAGCCTGGGAACAGGGAGGGGCGCCTGTGGCATCCCTTGCTGGACACCTAGCGCCTGCCCACTTCCTTTGTGCACCTGGTCTGCGTGGGACATGTGACTTGTCCTTGTCTTCTTAGACTGAATCACTGGGGCAGCGGCTGGGGCCACACGGGCTGAGTGAGGGTCACAGGGAGTGTACCTTGCACCACGGGGAGGGGCACACAGCAGACCTCTGTGGCTTGGGACCAGGCAGGGGGAGGGATCATTTCTGCAGTGCAGCCCACACTACACCAATATCATCTTGGTGCCATGTGTCAGAGATGAGGCCTGGGGACAAGGAGGTGGGATCATTTGTGAAGCACACAGGGCTGCTCAGGTGGGGCTGGACACAAGCTCAGGCAGTCCACACACTTGTGTCCTTGCGGCCATGCTCCTCAGAGAGGCTCAGGAGCTTGATGCTCCCAGAGTCTGGCACTGAGCCAAGGTGACTAGTTGCTGGTGAGCAAAGTCCTGGGTACCAGGGACGTGGAGGGCAGCCTGTTCTCTGCTACAGCTTCCTGTGTGACTACTGCCAGCCGCTCAGGAGACTCAGCCCCTCTCCCAGCTGGGCCGCTAGAGAAACTGGCTTTCTAGGGGCTGTTGCTGCATCCAG